>JAEQBH010000299.1:0-276437 GCA_016808115.1 Tetrastigma voinierianum
GTAAGCATCCTCCTTTATCTTTGTTGGTCATTTTTGTTTTCTATTCTTGACCCTGCAACTACTGTAGATGAGCATTTTTTGCGCCTATATGGTGAAGTATTGTGATGCTCAACAACACCAGCTAAGTCGTTTGTCCCATTTGAGGGAGAGGGTCCTAGAGATGTATAGTAAGGTGTAGGCGGATTCTCGAGTTCCTCATATGGAGAAGGATTTGAAGGAGGCTCAGCTGAAGTGAGTAAATCTTGCCAAAGAAGCGGGGCCGACAGTTTGTAGAGGTGAAGAAGATTAACTAAAGTGAATCTGCAGGGAATTGGACTGTGAAGAAGAACATATCAAAGTTCACATAGCGTCCACGAGTTGAGGTAGAGGTTCATCTTGCTTTCATTAAACCTAGGTTGAAGATTAGTGGCCTTCCCTCGATGGAGATAGACGTAAAACTCTTTACGCCTGACTAAGAAGGCCTGGTGCTATAAAGAACCACAAGCCTCGTACAACAAGAAAGCGCACAGTCTCTCTACCGGGACTAGTACTTAAATTTGGGCTATTGGGCGATTGTATCACGGAAGTGGCCGGATTACTCTGTCGCTGAGTTGTCATGATGATTCTCTAAAGCCTAAGTGATCTGGTCTGTTGAGTAGAGCAATGCAAGGGAAAAAGCTTTGGTCCTGCTTGTACCAACAGGGAAGGAGAGTTATGAAGGTGTGGCGGCTAGCGTAGAGCCCGTTGTTATTATTTTGCAGGAGTTTCCGACTATTGTAACTAAACCTTCTGGACCTCATCTTTCTTAGAATGTACCTTGACTAGCCGAAGTGGTTTGTTCCTGGCATTCCTTTTGTTTGAATGAAGATATCTTTTGATAAGAAACTTGACTATCACAGTTGTTCTCCTTCCGTCATACCATGTTGCCTACAGGTACTTACATTGCTCGAGGTCTAGGACAATTGATGGTTAGTAACCTAAGGCTTTAAAATAATCATCTCATTAAGGAAATGTGCTTGTAGGCGTATCTACCGAGGTGTAGGGACAATTTAGTAATGTTCGAGGCCAAGGATAGCACATCTGAGCTTCTCTTCCCAGAAAGAGTCTTCACAATCGTCTCAACAATGGAGAAACAATCATCTTGAATAAAAGATGGAGAAATAATCATCTCATAAAAACGGAGAAAAAATCATCTCAAGCATCTCATAAAATTGGAGAAATAATCCTCTCACGTATCTCATAAAAATGAAGAAATAATCCTCTCATGCATCTCAAGCAAAAGATGGAGAAATAATCATCTCATAAAACCAAAGAAAAATAATCCTCTCATGCATCTCAAGTAAAAGTTGGAGAAATAATCATCTCATAAAACCTGAAAAAAACAATCCTCTCATGCATCTCAAGCAAAAGATAGAGATTATGAAATAATCATCTCATAAAAACGGAGAAATAATCATCTCGAGCATCTCTATAAAAGGAGAAATACTGTAGCTTTTATTGGTTCATTAGAATAGACATCTCATGACGAAGAATTAATGAAAATACTTCTTCGATAAATTTGAGTTCGAGGTGAGCTTCCATCTTCCGCGTAAGGTGTATTATATACACACCTTTGGATCCATCATCAGTAATGATGAAGGGACCTTCCCAATTTGGTTTCAGTTGTCCATCCTCGAAAGTTCGTCGAAGGACAAGATCCCTTTTACTGAAAGCCCTTGGCTTGATGAGTTTCTCCCTTTGGCGAAAGGCTCGGCGATGGTACTTGGCCATTTTGATGGCTGCTAGATCTCGTTTCTCTCCGGATCATCCCGGGGCCTAAGGAGACTCGGGAGGTGTCATTGTGCGTAGGGTTTGAGTCGGACTTCGGGAATCAATGCTTCGGCTCAAACACAAGGACATGCGAGGGTTTCCTAATTGGGTTGTTTCGAGTGGTGCGATAGGCTAAAGTACAATAGGTGGCTTTCGTCGGCCCATTTCCTTTCTAGCATCCAGCCGTTTCTTCAATAGCCAAAGCAATGTTTGTTCATGACTTCAACAGCCATTGGATTAGAGTACCGAGGGTAGAGTAGACATTTTTTATCTAATACTCGGTATAGAAAACTTGATAGGCTTTTGCATGATTGTGTTTTGAAGATATGCACTAAGTAAATTGCTACTTAAATCTTGAAATTATATTTCGTTAAGTAATATAGTGTACTCAAGGTACGAATATCTATCCACAAGGAAAACCTTAATCGTAGTGGGCTAAGTACCAAAATTATAATACTTATTTAATATTCGAACTAGCAATTGTGATGGTTAAGCGAAAGTAAAACCAGATTAAATGACTACTAATGTAATTGTGTGCTCCAGATGTAAAGATGATCAAATGGGTACAAAAAGGTTAGGGTGTTGGTGTTGTTGGACAGTCCTACTATGTAATGTTGAGGTTCCATTCCATTATCTAATGTACGTGTTCTCCAAGGTGGCTCTTATCTAATGTAATTAAAGCCTTTCTCAAGGTCATTTAACCTCCCTTTATCACTAGGTTTCTTGCTCCTTAGCTCTGACCCCGAGCATTAAGGTGCATTAGTTCAAGAACTCCCAAGCCTCTTGTTATTGATAATCTATATTACCAAGTTTATTAGGTTAACCCACATGTCTAATTCTTCATTCACTTCTTAGATCTTACAAGAACCACTCACATATTAAGATTGATAAGAAATTAATACGTTGATTTCAACCAAGCATGAGTTAATGGCAAAACAAATATACAAAAAATAATGGAATTATGAAAAGTCAACACTTAAACATAGTATTCATGTCCAATTCGCTACCAACACCCTAAAACACGAAATTAGAACATCATGATGATCTGTTCCATTATAAGTGAAAAGTAAGACTTAATAATAATAATAGAGAAAACTTCAATGATTGAGGGAATGATGATCTCCTGGATTCTTCAAGTCTCTCTCTCTAAGATAGGCCTTCAAGTCTTCTTTCCTCTGATCCAAAACCAAGTTCCTCAAACCCTAGCACTGTAAACGTTTTTCGAACCCCTCTGTGGTGGGTTCTCCCATTCCTTTTATAAGCAACCACAGAGATAAGGTTTGTTAAGTTTTTCTCTCGGCGTCGGCGTTGGAGCGTCACGCCGTTGGTACATTTTACGCACCATTCTTCTCCAGGACTCCTATAAGGATCCATTTCTAGCACTTTTCCTATAAAACTCAATACAAACTAAATATTAGAAAAGTAATAAAAACGAAGTCATATAAATATGAAACCAATTTAAATCTCCCACCAATCCAGGATTTGTAATATTAATGAGTGTTTTTGGGCACTCATCCATACACCCTCAAACTTATCTTCTTGCTTGTCCCAAGCAGAAATGAACTCCCAAACCGGACATGCGAAAATGGCATACTAAACTCAACGACATGAGTGTGATCCTGCACATGTTGCCAAAGGAAGGATCAAATGAATCGAACTCCGCAGATCTTGCCCTTTGTTTATAAATTTAGAGGATCCTTAAGGTTGTTTGACTTTCAAAAGAATTCAGCTGAACATGATTCGGTTGACAAGTGATTGACCTCCTAGGTTTTTCAATGGCCTTTCCCAAGAAGTCTATGTGCAATTGATGCATGATCTACAGCATATAACTTCGATTCAGGTCCCCTAAACTTGAGATTGACTTGCTGTTGCAGGAGAGTCTAACTATGGAAGGATGAGAATGCACCATTTTTATTCATACTAACCTACCTACTCATGAAAGAAATACTAGTGCCCGTAAGTTTTAGTTGAGTGTTCCAGTAACGGGGATTCGTTGGTGACTTCCCACCAGTTGGTTAAGGGCACCAGGAATTCAGTTCTCCTCGAACTTCTGAACACTCGACCGAAGCCTAAAGACCCTAAGTGTCAGGAAACTTCCATCCTCTTGTCCCATGTAGCGGGTAGTGAAGTCAATGGCTCCCGTTCGAGACACATTGGGTTTTAGCCCCTCGGAATGTGCAGGGATTAGGCTAGAGAGATCCCACTTATTCTATTCACCTTTGTTTTTATCTTTCTCTTTTCTTAACTTCTTTTATTATTTTATTATTTATTTATTTATTTGAGGCTTCATGGAAATTCTCTTTTTCTTAAGGGTCCTATCACTTAGGTGTTTAGAAACTCCCAAGGTTCGTTGAACATTAGTAAGCTTTGGTGGGAACTGAGCATACCTAGAATCACATGTATGAGTGTGTGGTAGACTAATTGGGAATTGGTTTCTTGAACACTAAGGAGGTGACTCACTATATCATCCCTACCTATCCAAACATGTAATTCCCGAGCATCTAACAACCTAAGGATCCTTTCTTGTTACTTGCACCATGTGTTTTGAAAATTTAGAGAGGTAAAAAAGATCCTTGATTAGCAATCATGGCATCACTCACACATACTACCTACATAACCCTAAAACATGAAACCAAACAGAGACATCCTAACACACACAAACCTAAACGAAAGCGTGAGAATACGAACATAAACACAAACATAAAACAAAATACACAGAACATATCCTAGGTGATTAAAGTAAATGATGCCGTAGGCCACCCACATCACCCCGAATCAAAATGGACAATGTCCTCAGTGTCAAGCAAATAAAAGAAGGATGTAGGAACTCCCTTGTCGATCCAAAGGGATCCATTTGTGTGGTGAGTAATTAGTGGTGGCATATGGAAAGCTGAAATAGTTATGTTATTTCTTCTTTGGATGGCACATTAGTTATTGAGGACGGTCGCTGGTTGCTCATGGTAATGCGCATGTTGGACTGGTGCATCCTTCTCACGGCTCATGGTGACTGGTGCTCCACCAGGTCTCATCGATGCGCATCAAATCTGAAAGTGAGTCTGGTTAGTCCTCTAAGGAAGCGAAGAATTTGAGGACATTCGACTCAGTGGGTGGTGGTGGAGGGGGTGGTAGATGGTTGGTCGGCCTCTCCCGAGGTCTCCTCTCGCATGCCAAACAACATTTTGTATGCTGTTAGTTCTTCCTCATTCGAAGGTTCATGACCCGAGTCATAAACTGCCTCGGATCGGGGGACGCCTGGCTTGTCCTTCATAACGATATGGCACCAATAGGTGGATCCGGGCTCATTGCCTTGAGAGCACCCTTGCATTCTTGCGCAGGCCATAGATGAGAAAGGGGTGCCCTAGGTTCATTTTGGTGTCTCGGTTGTAGAGGATCGCGTCCTCTATGTCATGACCAACATTAAACCGGATGTCTTGAATGATGGTGTAGTTGAGCAATGCCCTTTTTACCATCACCTCGCAAACATTCGTCGTCGGAATGAGACGAGAGCTAATGAAATGGTGCCACACCTTGGGAATATATGCCAAGTGTTTGGCCTTGAAGTGCACGGCGTGCCCCTCATTGTTTAACTTCCACTCATCTTGGCCATTGGTGAGCATCCTAAGGATCTCGGGGTAGTTTGGGTGGTGGTGGAGGGGGTGGAGGGGTGGTAGATGGTTGGCCGGCCTCTCCGAGAGTCTCTCTTGCGTGCGAACAGCGTTTGAGTATCTTTATTAGTTCTTCCTCATCCGAAGGTTCATGACCCGAGTCATAAACCGCCTCGGATTGGGGGACCCCTGTCTTGTCCTTCTTAACAACTATGGCCTTAATGGAGTGGATCTAGGCCTCATTATCTTCTAGAGGCACCCTTGCATTCTTGCACAAGCCATAGATGAGAAAAGGGTGCCCTAGGTTCATTTTGGCTTCACAATTATAGAGGATCGCGTCCTCTATGACCTGACCAACATCAAACGGGATGTCTTGAATGACGGCGTGGTTGAGTAATGCCTTTTTGCCATCACCCACCATGAAGCATTCGTCGTCGGAATGAGGCGAGAGGCGTGAAATGGTGCCACCGCCCAGGGATATATGCTAGAGTGTTTGTGAAGTGCCTGAGCGTACCCCTCATTGTTTAACTTCCACTCACCTTGGCCATTGGTGAGCATCCTAAGGATCTCGGGGTAGTTTGGGTTTGCATAGAGCCTATCATATGGTTCGAAATTTATCGGCTTAAGGTTATAGTAAGCATTGATAGACTTTGTGCTGAAGTATACCAAAACCACCCCACGTACTCATACTTTCTTGAGCACATGAGCTATTAGGTTGGCGTAGAATTTTAGCACAACCATCATTGCAGCCGGCCTCGGGGGTTGTACAAGCACCGCCGCCACGGCTATGGTTTTCTAAAAATCCTCGGGATGTTGGAATCCCTTCTCCTTAATGAAGGAGCGATTAGTAGAGATGAGGTCGAACTTCTCGGTCGTGCTCTCATTGACAAATTTTTAGTGATCATAGGCTGGAGAGGGTTCTTCACTTGCCCGGCTTTTTTTCGAGCTCATTTTTTTCTTTTTACTCGACATTGAGCACGTGATAGGGTCAGGGTTGGATGATCTGGAGGGTTAAATCATGCTCTAGTCAGCTTCCGTAACCCTATTAGGATTGCACTCTACCAAATTACCCAAAAGACTCACCCAAAACTCGCTTAGGCAAAAGAACAAACACCTAGTGTGCGATAAGTGAGGATGGTGGTCTTGATTGGCAAATGGTTCCTATAACCCCAACCAAACTGTGGTCCTTCTCGTACAACTGACCTAGAAAATGGCAATATAGCCCGAATGATACCTAAGCAGCGAAAAATCGGGCCGTCTGAAAGATCTCTAAATGAAGGTGGACACTGGTGTTTTCGGATTTAGGATGTGCTTAGGGCTTTGGAGGTTTCTAAGGATGGCTGGGATGAGCTTGGATGGGATTTGGCTAGAGCACCTGCAAAAATCGGAGAGCACAGTGAGGGTTTGTCCAGTTGTCGGATATGAGAGTATGAACGTTTATGTTCCTAAAGCAGGAATGCGTCGCAGTTCGAGACCCAGTGTTGATGTTCAGGAGTTATATTTTAAAAGCCCCAGTGATGTTTGCGACCAATGTGCGGCCGTTCCCAAGAGTTAGATTTTTAACGTTGCGACGTTCGTGTCCAACGTCGTGATGTTCCCGAGAGTGATATTATGAATGTCTCGACGTTTGGATGCAACGTCGCGACGTTCTAGAGAGGCTTGTTTTTCCACGTCGCGATGTTGAGTCTGTGTCGACTCTCGAAGGTAATTATTTTATCTGGCGTCAGCGTTGTTAGCGTCATAGCGTTCTGAGACCATCAACGATTTTGAAATATTATAAGTCGTAACTCTGCATTATTTGCTCCTCCCGGCTTCAGCATTAAGCTTTCCATGCTATTTCTCCACATGCCTAAATAACCCTGGAAACCTTTGAACATTGCAACACAAATACATCAAAATTAAAATGAGCAAAATCAAACCTAATAACTTAAAACAAACAAACTGATGAATAAAATGATTTAAAAGCAGGTTGCCTCAGTAAGTGCTTTGTTCTTGTCGTTAAGCTCGACAAGTTGTGTCCCCCTTAATTGGTGTAACCACGAGAAACTATCGCAAACCAAAATTTCATGGCCCACTGAACGCTGACTGCTTATGTTGGCTGACAGCGATGGACTTGTGCTTCTTGGATTGACCGCCAAGATGCTGTTTCCTCGCTGCCCATTCACACAAGTGACTATCTGGGATGCATCATTTCGACACTCTTAGTATGGGAAAACTTGGGTGATCCTGGCTTGACGAGATCACTCCGACACAGTTTCACAGGTCAGTTTCAATCTTGAATTCAAGAATAATACTTGTTGTCAGTTTAAACTCATTATGCATAGATCTTGTGTGTTGGTCTTGTCCTTATAGATCCTTGAACTTTCATATGCATTATAGTTCATCCATTTCGTTGGTGAAGCATCCTCTTTTTCCGGCCATTTCGAGGTCGTGTTCGGCATTCTAGTTTCCCGGTATCTTTAACTAGCAATTACTACGGGTAGGTGGCATGCCTTACCATAGACAATCTTATACGGGGACATTCTTAATAGGGTCTTGAAAACATTATTGGCCCATGACTATCATCAATTTTGTTCGCCCGGTCTTTCCTCGTCAATGGCATCTTTCTCGCAGTGAATTACTATCTCCACTATTCGACACCTCGACTTGCCCATTGCTTTGGGGTGGTATGCAGTAGCCTTGATGCTTCACCCCATATTTGGCAGGAGCGATCACAAATAGCTTGTTACAAAAATGTGAACCTTTATCGATTACAAGCTCTAGGAGTCCGAACCTTGAAAATGTTACTCTGATGAAAGCTTGATACAACATTATCTGAAGCAATGTTTGGAATGGCTTCTACCCACTTGGATACGTAATCCACTACTAAGAGTATGTACTTGTGCCCAGAGGACGATGGAAACGGACCCATAAAGTCAATGCCCCAGACATAAAAAAGTTCTACCTCTAGAATATTCGTCAACAACATTGCATTTCTTCTTCCAATGTTCCCGGTCCTTTGACATCGATCGGGACTTACAAGTAAGTGTGCATCCTTTGAATATAGAGGGGCCAATAAAAGCGATTATAGTACCTTGGCATTGTTCTCTATCCATTAGAATGGCCCCAGCACTCTGAAGTGGTAGATGCGTCAAATATTTCACCCACTTCATTTTCCGGCACACACCTTCGAATAATCTAATTGGCACACTGTTTAAAGAGGATTGAGTTTTCCCAGAAATAGTGCTTAACTTCTACAAATGGCTATGTCAGGTGGACTAATACAGGCAGAAAGATAAATGGCTATGTCGGCAAACCATGGGGATGTTTCAGCATGTGACAAAGCGAGAATCTGCTCATCTAGGAATGTGTCATCAATATGCAAATGCTGTTTCTACACTGTTTCTGGAATTTCTATTGACAGATGATCGGCCAACATATTTTCGGAACCCTTCTTATCTCAAATCTCCACATCAAATTCTTGCAATAGGAGTACCCACCGAATAAGTCTAGGTTTCGCATCTTTCTTTGTCATCAAGTATTTGATTGTAGAGTGATCTGTGAATACAATAGTTTTGCTTCCTATAAGGTAAGGTCTGAATTTGTCAAAGGCAAACACAATAGCTAACAATTCTTTCTCCGTTGTGGCATAATTGAGTTGCACATCATTCAACGTTTGACTGACATAGTAAGGAAGATTTTTCCTTTTCTTTGGCACAAAAGCATTGGCTGTAAAGTTGCTTGCATCACACATAAGTTCAAATGGAAGATTCCAATCAGGCGACTACGATAGAAGTGAGATCAACGCTTCTTTTTTTTAGCAACTTAAGCGTTCCTTATGGATCTATTGAACTCAAACGGAACACCTTGCATAAGAATATTAGACAAAGGTTTTGAAACTTTTGAGAAATCTTGGATGAACCGTCTATAAAAACCCGTGTGGCCAAGGAAACTACGTACTCCCTTTACTGATGTGGGAGGGGGAAACTTCTCTATGATCTCAATCTTGGCCCAATTAACCTCAATTCCTCTCCGGATATGTGATGCCTCATACTATGCCTTCTCTCACCATAAAGTGGCACTTTTCCCAATTTAAAACTAAATTGGTTTCCATGCACCTTTTCAGTACCAAAGTCAGATTATGGAGGCAGTTATCAAATGTAGAACCAATCACGGAGAAATCATCCATGAAGACTTCAATGGATTTTTCGACCATGTCTGAAAATATTGCCATCATGCATCTCTGAAAGGTTCTTGGGGTGTTACACAACCCAAATGA
Source organism: Tetrastigma voinierianum (assembly GCA_016808115.1). Lineage (NCBI taxonomy): Eukaryota > Viridiplantae > Streptophyta > Magnoliopsida > Vitales > Vitaceae > Tetrastigma > Tetrastigma voinierianum. Next base: position 9,652 of record JAEQBH010000299.1, read on the forward strand.
CATTCTCTGAAAAGCGAATGTACCATAAGGGCACGTGAAGGTGGTCTTCTCTTGATCTTCCAGAGCAATGGTGATCTGATTGTATCTCGAGTATCCATCCAGAAAGCAAAAGTACTCATTTCCTATGAGTTTATCTAACATATGATCAATAAATGGAAGTGGAAAATGATCCTTTCTGGTCACTTTGTTCAGTCTCTGGTAGTCAATACAAATTCTCCACCTTGTAATTGTTCTAGTCGGGAGTAGTTCATTTTTCTCATTTATTATCACCGTAGTTCCTCCTTTCTTGTGTACCACCTGAACAGGGCTCACCCATGAGCTATCAGAGATGGGTTATATCACTCCCGCATCTAACCATTTTAATACTTCTTTCTAAACTACCTCTTTCATTGAAGGATTTAGCGTCTTTGGGCATCCATTAATAAACTGCTATCTTTCTCAATAATATCCTGTGCATACACATAGATGATCGATGCCCTTTATCGACTAGGGACCATCCGATAAGCTATAATGCTCCTTAAGGATCTTCAACAATTTCTCCTCCTCCATGTTAGAGAGGGAGGATGAGATTATGACTGGTAGTGTAGATTCCTCCCCGAGATAAGCATATCTCTAATGATTGGGGAGTTGCTTCTCTTCCACAATAGGGGGTTTCTCAATAGAGGAGTTAACACCCTTGAGCTAGCTCTAAATATTCAAAATACTTTATTCTATTCGGTAGAAAAGAATCCATCCATTCACATACTCTGGTGGTCTCATCTTGTAAGAGGAAGGGTCGTCATGAGTCATTTAGTCTCAATGGTTCTGAAGGACCCAATTGGCTGAGCATATAGCCTCCTGGCACATCCACTTTGAAGCAATTGTCATTATCAGTGCGGATGCTTTATGGCGTAGAAAACATTGAATGTCACTTCTCTTCTTGAACTCTCAACTTGAGTTCACCTTTTTTCTGTCGTGTTGCCGCTTCCCCTTAGCTAAGAATAGTCTTCCAAGGATAATAGGAACCTCTTTATCTTCTTGCATATCTGAATATGATAAAATCAGTGGAAAAGATGTAATTTTTTCACTTTCACTAACACATCTCTATGATACCATGCGGATGAGTTAGTGTAGATCCTTCTTGCAAGGTGACTATAGTAGGAGAATCTTTGCTCCCAATTTAGTTTCTTAAAGTTCGACCACGACATAAGATTAATCTGCGCACCTAGATCACAGGGGCCCTTTCATTGCATTCCCGATAGCACATGGGATTGTGAAGCTACTGGATCTTTCGACTTAGGTGGCAACTTTTGCAATATAGCACTACATTCTTCGCCAGACGACAGTCTCATAGTCTCAAACCCGGCTTTTTAGACAAAGGCGTCCTTCATGAATTTCATGTATCTGACATTTTCTCAGAATTAGCCGGCAAATGGGATGTTGATCTTAGCTTTGAAATATCTTAAACACCTTAAACTTCTTATCCAATATGTTTTCCTTAGTCTATGTGGATACGAGATAATAAGCTTCTCATCATATGAAGGTTTCTGCTCTTCAACTTTCTCTGGTGTGCTTGGGAATGGTTTCTTTACTAACTTTTCAGCATCTTCAAAGACTTTGTATCCTTGCTTTCTCTCACTTTGTTGGAGTTTTGACACAATTCTTGGGGTCTAAAGCCCAGTGGATTCAAAGTCTTCCCACTCCTAAGGGTTACATCTTTGCAGTGCTCCTTTCCTTCTCTCCTTAGGTTGACCTCACGAGTACTAGGCAAATTTTACCGTGTTGCCTACCGTATCGCCGAAGCCATTTGGCCCATTTTGACCTCTAAATTTCGGAGTTGAGCAACTTGATTGTTCAACGATGTCTAATCATAGTTTTATAAACTTATGTGACATCATATTCATATGCATATCGATACTTGTTCCATTTTCAGATCTAGATGACTTAACACTCTTGAAGGGTGGTTGGAGGGGTTTGACTTGCTCCATAGGATTACCCGTTCGATTTTCCATGAAAAGTTAGGATGGTTCTTCCACTAGATTGTAATTTTGACCATATGGGTTGAAGTTCTGATTTTGAGGGAACTTCGCCATATATTAAGCTTGTTCAACATTTAAATCTCCCATGACATTCATCATTAGGCACTAAGAAGTGGGATGAGGTCCATGACATTGCTCGCATGTTGATTAGTGCCCAAAAAGTGCTATTTTGAGCCCTATTTATTGTAGGTTTTGAGCACTTTTTGTCTACTAATCAATCGAATTAACCTGATTTGCACATTAAGGTCAGGCTATTCTGTGATCTCATTTTGTGGCTAATTTATAGTTTTGCAAGCTATTAATGGAAAATTTGATTGAATCGATCAAACACGAAGAATTAGTCGAACTCGGCCATTCTGGATCGAGGTCGAGAAAGGAAGAAGAGCGAGAAAAAGCTGGAAAATCGACCTGTGAAGGAGTCACGAGGCCGCTGCTTGTCATAATCTTGTCTTGTATTTTCTTTTACCACTTTTGAGAGCTTCTTTTGTGATTTTTTCCAATTTTCCCTTCATGTATCATGGGTATTGAGGTATTATTGTCTTTTTGCTTACTTAAGCCTATATAAAGCTCAAAACAAATCTTGTAATAGGGGATCTTAACTTTTCATTTTACGCACTTGATATCTGACCTTTGGCGGGAGTTACTCTCGCTCGTTTTCTGCTGCTAATTTTTCTTTTCCTTTCTCTCATTTTCTTGCGTTTGCCAACCTGCCCCTTTGAGGATGACAACTTAGAAGATGGTTGGCTGAACCACTTTCTCCTTGAAGGAGAATTTCTTTGAACTAGGGTTTTGAGATGCTTCATTGGTTTCTGTTTTTTTAACGCAAGTTTTTATTAGCATTTATGTTTCCACCTCTCATTCTAGGATTAAATCTCTTAAATGTATCTTGATTAACCTGTATTTGGCAAGCTTTTAGGGTTCAATGGATGCTTATTGCTAGATCCACTGAGATTCATTAGATACTTCTATTAGTTACGTAGGAGTGAGTTTGGGGATATGTTCTCCTTTGTCGGGGAGCATTAATGTCAATAAATGCTATATTTCAAAAGGAAAATTATTAGGGTTTAGTTTTTATAGCTAAATGAAGAGATCCGATTCGAGGAAATAACTATATGTGTCCTCCCCAGCGTGAGGAAAAGGACAGGGACCTCTCGATTACCTAATTCCTCAAATCTAGTGGCCCATTTACTTGAGGAGTTATAACATATTTTATTTCACCTTATTTTTTAGTTTCCAACCATCAAACCCCCTGTTTTTATCAAAACCTAAAAATCCAATTTGAAGTCACCATTTTAGCCTTAACTGCAAATCATTTTCACGAAGAAAACCCATCCCTGTGTTCGACCCTAGAGCCACTATCTTTACTTGATAGCTATCTTTCTGACGGTAGGAGGAATTTAGGTTATAAATTTTGTTGATTAGACACACCACATGGCATCTCAGATCAAATGTAGTTTCCGGGGATGGTGCCTAGTGCAAGTGATGGTGTTGAACTTGTGATCCACATCACAAGTGTTGAGTGAATTTTCATACCTTTTGTTTTCTTGTTATTTCCCTGACAGTTCCTTTGTTAGGTTGATTCAGCCACATCTTGACAATATACAATTTCTATTTTTATTTCTAGCTAACATTAACCTTTTTGGTAGCCTGTTTTGTTTTTGTTTCCTGTTGTATTTTGTGCTCTTTTCATAAGAGTTTATGCAACACTGGGATAGGAACATAGCAGGCCGATTAGAAAAAGAGGCTTGAGTGCTCCTTGAAACGAAGTTGTGAATTGAGCATACGGTGGTCAAATGGAGCCTCCACACGAGGGCGGTAAGCCAGCAGGGGTTCACAGAAATCCCAATGCATATAGATCAATGAGGGATCACTGCCACATCCTCAAGGGTAAGTGCACCCTCTGCATTGTGCCTCCTTTGAGAGGACATAATTATCAGAAGCCACACATTGTGCCTCTCCCTTTCCCATGGAATGGAAGTGAAAATTAAGTACTCACATTCGAATTTGAGGAAGTATGCAATACCTTCGAGACATCTCCAATGTGGATAGTAGTGAGGCCAAAAGTTCTTTCCTCTAACTTTGAGGACAAGGCTAAAAATAAAACAATCTTTGAAATTTAGAAAATTTATTAGGGATTAGGGAGATATGCAGGCTGAATTTTAAAGAATTTACTATTAGACACCCGTAAAATAATGAATTTGAAGAGGCAGATTTACACCTTTGTTGCCCAAGAAAATGAGAAATTCTACTAGTTCTGGGAAAGGTACCTAGAGACCATCATTTTTGTCCTCCCACTTGTGGCTTTGATGCTTGGATGTTAGTTATCCCATACATAATGGAATGTCCCTGCTATAGACGATTGTTAGAAAATATGTGTGGAGGGGACTTCATGAGTAAAAATCCAGAAGAAGCAAAGGACTTCCTGAATTATGTGACTGAGACATCCAAGGCATGGGATGAACCTAACCCCAGGGAATCGGATAGGGTGAGGCCTGCAGCCAATCAAAGAGGAGGCATGTACTCACTCCCAAAGGATATGGAGATGAAGGCAAAGCTGTCTACCTTGGTTAGAAAATTTGGAAGAGCTTGAGATGAAAATCAACATGAGGTATGGGCGTGGTGAGGCCTGTACACATACAGCCTTGCTCAGTGTGTCGGATCCAGGCATCGAGGAGAGCCTTGTTTGTTCCTTGATAAGGGATATGATGGGTGAACCTTGATGTTGTGGAGCGATATAAACCGTAACCAATGCCAATAGAACAAGCACATATAGCCTAGCGGAGAAGCCATCCTAACCTCTCTGGAAGCCAAATCCTCCGGTATACGTTATCTGTTTGCCTGTGGTAATAGCCGGTGAGCAGTGTGGGTCCTTATCAGGCCCGAGTACCACCGTCCCTCATCTCTAGTTAGACAAGTTATTCCTAAATCTGAGCAAGGTGGTGGTACATTAGAAAATGAAGGCCATCAATGTGCAGCTGAATCAGAGAATTGATAATGTGGAAAGCTCCTTGAACAAAAAAATATATGGACTCCAAAATGATCTTAATCAGAAAATAGATAACCTGCAGTACTCCATCACAAGGCTCACCAACCAGCGGCAGGTGCAGGAACAAGGGAAACTCCCTTCCCAAACACAGCCTAATCCTAGGGGAGTGCATGAATTGAGCTTTTCTATTGAACCTGCTCTTAGGATGGATGAAGTAAAGGCCATTATCACACTGAGAAGTGGTAAGCAGGTTGATTAGCCAGTGCCTATACCTGTTGAGGAGACCAAGGAAGAAAAGGAAGTGTTGCTAGAACATATAATTATAAAAGAAGATTCAATGAAGAAGAGCATGCCTCCTTAATTTCCTCAAGCATTAAAAGGTAAGAAAAAGGCCTCGATCAAGCTGAAATTTTAGGAGTGCTAAAGAGCGGTGAAAATTGACATCACAGCGACATGATTAAGCAGGTCTAACATATGCCAAATTTTTAAAGGACCCGTGCACAGTGAAGCGAGGGTTAAATGTTGACAAGAAGGCCTTCCTGACAGAACAAGTCAGTGCCATTATTTAATGCAAGACTCCAGTAAAGTACAAAGATCCGGGTTGCCCTACCATCTCGATGAATATCGGAGGCACTTGTGTGGACAAGGCACTGTTGGATTTGGGGGCTAATGTCAACTTTGCTACCTTTCGGTGTACAAGCCTTGGCCCGGGTTTAGAGTCAAATCTACCACCCATCACCTTATCTTTGGCTGATAGATCGGTGAAAATTCCCAAAGGCATAGTCGAAGATGGTGAAGGTGAATAAATTTTACTATTCGGTAGACTTCGTCGTCCTTGATACCGAGCCGGTGGCAGAAGGTACTAATCATGTACCTATCATACTTGGGAGGCCATTTTTGGCCACATCAAATGCCATTATCAATTGTCGAATGAGTCATACAACTCACATTTGGCAACAGCATTAGGCTGACATCTTCCACCTAGCGGCAAGCGCAAATCAATGGAAAGGCAAGAGCGGATGAAATCTGCTGATTAGCCCAGTGCGAGAAAACCTGAGTGCTCACAAAGCTGAAGGTGATGAAGACAATGAAGTCTTTGATGGAATCTAGTGCCTAAATCAATCCTCTGGTACCATGATTCCCCAGCGCACGAGAAGGCAAAGTGCTTAAAACAAAGGGCGAGAAGCTCAAATCTGCTGTGACTCACTCACAACGAGACATGGAGGACTTCTCTCCTTGATCCACCATAAACTTAAGAACACTTGTATAGAATTAGTTTCTCTGTTAACTTAAAAGCCCTTTCAATTTACCTAGACTTTTATTTGCTTTACTTTAAGTTTAATTTGGCAGTTTTACATAATTTTCTTAATTTTAGATTTGTTTTTCTATATGATTTTCTCATTTTCAATTTAAGCATTCTCATAATTTTTTGGTATTTTGTTTTTTAGGGTGTAGCGAAATCCTCCGCACCCTCTCCATCTCTTCCTAATCCAAGCATGTAAGGGACCCTTGGAGGGCACAATTTTAGGTCTCGGGTGCGCCCTTCCTCCACCCCACCTTGCAGAGCTCTTCTCTTGTTGCGGAGTTGTTCTTGCATCTCCATGCCCCTGATTCTACTCTCTGTACTCGCAAAGTATGACATGGGTTGGGCCTACTCGTCATCTCTTGATCATCCAGCGACCATCCCGAGAGGGCCACGACTTAGGACTCCGGGCGAGTGTGGTGAGGCCACAAGGCCACATTCCCCCATGTTCGAGTCCGGTGATGACTACCCGGATCTATCCCACACTTCTATTATCCGATGACCGCCCATTGTGGCCCCATTGCCAAACGATTAGATTGTAGTACGGAAGTGCAATCTGAGACATATTATGATTTTCCGGCCTTTCTTTGCCGATCCGAAACTCGGAGATTACATGAGGCTTGTGCACGGTACTTCCTAGAGCCTTTATGACAGCGGTTCCTTCTACCCCGTTTAGTCGCCGAGTTCGCCACTGACATCCGGGAAGTACCTCGACTGGTATTCTCGTTTCGATTGATGGCCGCGAGGGGACATGACCGTCGATATTCTGTGCGCATTCCATTTCTCTTGTTGACCTAGACAACTCAGCGACTATAAATTTGTGGCCTTGCCCTGGGGATATGGTTCGCATATTATCCGAGAGGCGTAGCGTAGGGTGTACTTTTGATGACTGAGGCATGCTTATCGACCGTATCACTGCGGTCCAACATCTTATCGACATAATGTCTGCGGTGAAGAGAATAATCTGGAGCTCTATGCATTTTCTAAGGTTTATTGGTCTAGCCCTCTTTGTTGACATGTATTCGCTTGAGGACAGGGTCCTGCAGAGCACGATCGACTTAGTCCACACCCCTCCCATTAGCGGTTTGCTTGCCAGAGTGTTAGAGCATTTGGGTTTTCTTGCGAGCCTCGAGTTGGGCTGGCAGTGAGATTGCGGGACATTCTTACTATTGGCGGGTTGGCGCTGTCTGCTAAGTTGCCACCTCCTTCTCGGGATGTAGTTGAGGAACATAAGCGATTGACCATCTTGCAGAGGATATAGAGGAGCCCTAGATTGCACCATCAGCAGCTCCAACAGTCATTTCTCCATTCCCTACATCTTGACATCCCTGGCCTCCGATGCCTTGACTCACTGCGGCGTTAGATGGACTAGTCACAGACTCCACCGATAACATATCTCCATATCCACTCGGGATTTTCTCGCTATTATGGATGCAGTCTGCACCTTCTTAGCCACGTCAGCATCGTTTGCGACTACCCATACAACTTTAGCTGAGAGGATGACACGCACAGAGGCCGTCGTCGCTTAGACCACCTCCTTGCTTGCACAAAACCACGCCATCCTCATGCAAATGCAGAGTCACCTAGGCTTGCCTCCTATCTCTCCATCAGTACTTGCCTAGGCCTCTTCAGTAGCAGGTAGCGTGACTGATTTCCTCCATCTTCTTGACTCCTCGAACTGCCCATGCGAGGAGGATGACATACCACCAGACTACTGCCATTGAGGAGTGGCACTGCTCTCTCTTTTTCTAATCCGAGTCCCATTGAGGACAATGAGACATTTGGTTGGGGGGAGAGTTAGCGAAGGAAGTGGCTTTTACATTTATGTTTTGTTGTTATTTTGAGCAAGTTTTTTGTGAAGATTAATGACTTGCTGTTTAGTTTCTATTTGTGTAGTTGTTTGTTTTGGTTGTGAAGCTATTAGTTTCTTTTTGTAAAGCTGAAAAAAAATAGCCATATATCTTTTTATACATACCATACAGCTCACACTTCTGATTTCAAAAATTACACCCATTTTTTTGTGTTTTGCACCTTCAGGTTGAAAAATTAGCATTGTATCTTTGTTGATGTTAGATTGGTTCCATGCTTAATTAAGTGGATGATCGGTCAAATTCTTAGTGCTTGTCTTTTCTTTACTTCACAGCTAACCACACTATGCACATAAGGTTTCAACGATGGTGAAAAAAATTGCCTAACCTCCTAAATCTTGCAAAAGCCTATCTAGTTTCATTTACTGCCTTCAATGGGGGTTAAGGTCCCTAGGAAAAGAGGCTAATGATTATTCCAAAATAAAAGAAAGAGTAAAAACAAAACAAAAAAGAAAAAGAAAAGGAAAAAGAAAAAAGAAGAAAATTGCAATGCTTTGCCTTGAAGCAAAGGCCAGTCCGAGGGTATACAACGAAAGATCTTTAAACCTTGTGGTGCCCTAAGCTAGCTAGTTGGGAGCCAGGCTCGGTGCTCGCTACATGGGTGGATGGTGAGGTTGAGCGAGTTGTAGGTGCTGGAGTCTCGAAGTCATTCGAAGTTCGAGGTGAAACTTGAAGAGTTTATGGTTGAAAAATCCTTATGACTTGATGCCTAAGCCTTAATTGGTTAGGAGTCATCGAGTGGATCCCTGCATGGACTTTGGTGAAGTCGGTTCTCCAGCCACTTTGCAACGCAAAAGAATTATGGAACTGAAATTGGGTTATAATCTATTTAGGTCGGTTTAGTGTACTAAGTTAGAGGCGAGTAGCTTGGTTGGGAGAGTGCGGGTTGTGAGTTTATTGTTGAAAACTAATAATATAAACACTTAGATTTTGGTAAAAATTCTAGGTTGATTCTCTAGAAAACTCTTTTGATACTAATTTTATATAGCATTCACTGTGATGGTTATTGGGCAGTGAGGTTTCGATGATTCTCATTGAGGTTGGGAGAGCATTACTCCACCCACATACTTTTGAAATACCATTTTGAGAACTTATAATTTTGTTATTATTTTTGTTGCTCTTTCTTTCTTTCTCATTGCTAAGAGGACTAGAAATATGGAGTTAGGAAGTGATTGGTACTTTGAGTGCTATTTTGAGCCACATTTATTGTAGGTTTGAGCACTTTTGTCTATTAAGTGAATTAACCCGATTTGCACATTAAGGTCTAGTTTATTCTTGATCGCATTTGTGGCTAATTTTATAGTTTTTGCAAGCTATTAATGCCAAATTTACATTGAATCGATCCAAACCGCGACGGTCGAGTCGAACCTTCGGCGTGGTCGAGTGAGAAGGAAAGAAGAGCAAAAAATTTGGAAAATCGAGCACTTGGAAAGGTGTAAATTCGCACCAACGGTACAAATTTTCTGATCATAATGCTTATTATTATGTTCTTTTGCCCTTTTGCCCCGGAAGCTTCTTTTGTGAATTTTCCAATTTTGCCCTTCATGTATCATGGGTGACTGAAATTCTGTCTTTTTCTTACTTGAGCACTATATAAGCTCAAAAACGGAAATCTTATAATAGGGAATCTTAACTTTTCATTTTACTTGATATCTGAGCACTAGGGGTCTCAGAGTGTTTTTCTTTTCCTTTATTTTCTTTTCCTTTCTCTCATGTTTTCTCGGTACTTAAACCCCTTTGAGGATGACAACTTGGGGATGGTTATTTCAGAACCACTTTTCTCCTTGAAGAGGAGAGTTTCTTGGACCTAGGGTTTTAAGGAGTAAGCTGTTGGTTCTCTCTGTTTTTAACGTAGTTTTTATTGGCATTTATGTTTCCACCTCTGTTCCTAAGTTAATCTCTTAAATCATCTTGATTCTTGTATTTGGCAAGCTTTTAGGGACAATGGATGCTTGCTATGATCCGTTGAGATTCATTGAATTACTTCTATTAGTTCTTGCAGAACCCAGGTTTAAGGGGATATGTTTCTGTGATCAGGAGCATTAATGTCAAATAAATGCTATATTTCGAAAGGAAAATTATTAGGGTTCGGTTTTTATAGCCAAATGAAGATCTGATTTAGGAAATGACTATAGGTCATCTACTCCCAGCCTTGGGACGAGGCCTCTCGGTTACCTAGTACCTCAATCCGGTGGCTGTGCTTGAGGAGTTCTTTTTATTTCACCTTATTTTCAGTTTCCAACCATCCAACCCCCTGTTTTTATCGAAACCCAAAAATCCAAATCGATCGTTAATTCATTTCGCCTTAACCCGCAAATCATTTACACGAAGAAAACCCATCCCTGTGTTCGACCCTAGAGCCACTATACTGCAGTAGCTATGCTACGACAATAGGAGGAATTTAGGTTATAAATTTTGTTGATTCCGGCACACCTACTTGGCACACGAATCACATGCAAGTGGGCTTTCTTCAACCTTATGTGTAGATAATTGTGACCTAATTGTTGAGTAGCTTGTATTTTCTTTGAGAGTGTAGACACTTGGAGCAAGATAGTTTTGGTGAACATGTCTAAGTCAAACACCCTAACTGGTTTCTTCGGTGCTACTCTTTCAATCGGCCATTGACAATCATTTAAGGCGATGTTCTCAAGAATTTGATAAGCCTCCACTTCATTCTTTCCCATAATCGCTCCTCCAGCAGAAGCATCAATGAGAGTCCTTGTAGGACGACTCAAACCATTATAGAAATGGTGGACTTGCATCCATTTTGTGAAAATATGGTGAGGGAATTTTCTCAACAGATCTTTGAATCTCTCCCATGCTTCATAGAATGACTTTCCCTCATATTGATAAAAGCTACTGATGTCAATTCTCAACTTTGCCACTTTTTCTGGTGGAAAAAATCTATCCAGAAATTTGTTCGATAAGTCATCCCATGATGTTATTGAATCCGGCGGTTCTGAAATGAGCCAATGCTTGGCTTTCTCCTTCAATGAAAATGGAACAATCTAAGCCGAATAGAATCATCGCCTCACCCCATTATATGTCACTATATCACACACCTCCAAAAAATTCAGGATATGAGCATTCGAATCCTCATGTACAAGCCCGTGGAACTGAATTCCTTGCAGTAACTGGAGAGTGATGGACTTAAGCTTGAAATTTTATGCTTGTATTGCTGGTCTCCTAATCACAAGTGGAGTAAACCCAAGAGACAGGCCATAATCTTCCGATAGGGTGGCACATAGTGTCCATATTTGCCGCATCAGGGTGTATACTACCTCCTTTAATCGAACCGACATCGTCTTCCCTATTTTCTTCCATCGGTCCCATAGGTAGCTGTTCCATTCTAACTGCTTCTCTCTTATCCCTTAGAATTCTTTTCAAAGTTCTCTCGCTCAGGATCCAAAGGAATAAGATTTTTAGCAGAGTCTCATCGCATACAACCTAACGTACCTGCAAGTTTTCTCATAAAAATAAAGTGTCAAAAATTAAATCAAAACAAATGTCTGAAGTACCAAAGAAGTACTTAGTATTGATATTAGAGCAAACACTATGATGAAATAAATTATTCCTCGGCAACGGCACCAAAAACTTGATAGGCGTTTGCGTGATTATGTTTTGAAGATATGCAATAAGAAATGCAAATTGCCTAACCGCGCAAGTGTACGTTCGTTAAGTAATATAATGTACTCAAGTTACGGATATCAATCCACAGGGAAAACCTTAATAGTAGTGGGCTAAGTACCAAAATTATAATATTTATTTAATATTCAAACTAGCAATTGTGATGGCTAACCGAAAGTAAAACCAGATTAAATTACTACTAATGTAACCGTGTACTCCAAACGTAAAGATGATCAAATGGGTGCAAAAAGGTTAGGGTGTTGGTGTTGTTGGACAGTCCTACTATGTAATGCTGAGGTTCCATTCCATTATCTAATGTACGCGGTTTCCAGCGCTCTTATCTAATGTAATTAAAGCCTTTCAAGGTCATTTAACCTTTATCACTAGGTTTCTTGCTCCTGTCAACTTCAAGCATTGCGCGTATGAAATTCAAAGAACTCCCAACCTTCAATTATCGATAATCCTATATTATCAAGTTTATTAGGTTAACTCCACCTATGTTCAATTCTTCATTCACTTCTCGCATCTTACAAAGAACCACTCATCTGGTTGGTATTTGAGGGCAAATTAATACGTTGATTTCAACCAAGCATGAGTTAATGGCAAAACAAATATATAAAAGATAATGGAATTATGAAAAGTCAACACTTAAACATAGTATTCATGTCCAATTCGCTAACAACACCCTAAACCACGAAATTAGAACATCATGATGATCTGTTCCATTACAAGTGAAAAGTAAGACTTAATAATAAGGATAGAGAAAACTTTAATGATCGAAGGAACGATGATCTCCCAGATTCTTCAAGTCTCTCTCTCTAAGATAGGCCTTGAAGTCTTATTTCCTCTGATCCAAAACCAAGTTCCTCAAACCCTAGCACTATAAACGTTTTTTGAACCCCTCTAATTGGATTCTCCCATTCCTTTTATAGCTTCTTCACAAGATAAGGTTTGTTAAGTTTTCCCGTGACGTCGCGACGTTGGAACGTCACGACGTTGAGCTATTTTCTGCACCATTCTTCTCCAGGACTCCTACAAGGCTCCATTTCCAGCACTTTTCCTACAAAACCCAATACAAACTAAATATTAGAAAAGTAATAAAAACGAAGTCATATAAATATGAAACCAATCCAAATCTCGCTAAATCCCGGGTTTGTAATGAGTGTTTTTGGGCACTCACCAATTGATAAAAGGGCTTGCTAATGAATTGTGGGCCATTGTCTGAAACGATGGAAAGGGGCACCCTGAACCGACATACAATGTTCCTCTGCACAAACTACGTGAACTGGGTTGCCTTGATTAGCGCATATGCCTACTTTGTGAAATAATTAGTGGCTACCAAGATAAAATTTCCTTGACCCGTAGCTAGGGGTAACGGTCCCATAATATCAATACCCCACTTATAGAAAGGCAATGGACTTGACACGGAGTTGAGCGTCGTGGTTAGGACATGAATAATATTACCAAATTTATGGCAGATATCACAATTTTCCATGAACAGCTTGGAGTCTTTCTTCATCGTGGGCCAGTAGAAACCCTGTTTCATAATTCTACGACAGAGTGACCGTTCGCCAATTTGGGTATCGCAAATTCCTCCGTGGACTTGTTCGATGATCCGTTTCACCTCGTCGAGTGGGACACACCTCTGGCATAGACCAAAAAATGATCACATGTATAGAATATTGTTTATCAAGGTGTACCTGGCTGCTCAAGCTCTTACTTTAACAACCTCGCTTTTGTCCTCTAGCAAGGTCTCGTTTCTTAAGTAGTATGAGATAAGGGATATCCAGGAGTTTTTAGCCTGATCCTCGGCTGTGAGGATCACCACATTATAAATAGATGGATGGTCCATTATACTCAACTCCACGTGGCAAGGGTACGGAGTGTTGGATGCTAAATTGGTTAGAGCGTCTACCATTCGATTTTCTGCTCAGGGGAACTAGGCTACTATGAATTGAGTGAATATAACCATTAAGGACTGAGTCATTACATATTTTTATTGCATATTTTATACACATATCACGAATATGCCTATCAATTTTTTTGTCACTGTTATCGATCTAACAAGTCCTTGGTGCTACTTTAAAAGCTTATTACGTTTTTGGTGCCATTGCCAAGGACCTAACAAGCCCTTGGTGCTACGCCAAAACGCATATTAAGTTTTTGGCACCGTTGCCAGGAAATTGTGGTGTTTTATGCTAATATCAATACTAAAGTACTCTTTCTGTAGTTTTAAAACATTTTTTTTTTATCCAAACTTTTTTTTTTTTTTTGTTTTCTTTTAGTTTGTTCATATCCGTTTTCTCCTTGTCTTCTCTACTTTTCAAATTTTTTTTTTTTTGTAAGTTTAATTCACAATGGATCCTGTCATTGAGTTGACACAACAACTAGCCTCCTAGTCAACAACTAAGAATGAGGCACCGTCAATGAGCATCAAAGAAGAGCGACAACTCAAGTGAGGAGTCAAGTGTGGCTACCTTACGCATCACGGATTATGCCTCAATACGGAGAGGTACCCCATATACTGAGCAATCATAATTTTTGTTGGAGCCATCACCTAAACATCTCATGGAATGCAAGCCACACCACTTCAAATCACAAGTCCAAAGACTGCCTAGAAAAAAGGCTAAATTGAAAGAAGTCACAAGCCAAATGGCCATGGCACAAGTCGAATTCTCAAGATCAAGGCCTAAAATGCACTTCTTAAGTTGGGTCATTTAGGTTTCTTGATCAAAATGAGATAACCTAACTCCAATGGGAGAATGACAAAGCCAGGCAATCATGGCTGAATTAGAAAGAGTTTAGCCGAATGTGCAACATCTCATGTCCAATTCAGTAGCTTTACAAGGGCTAATGTTCAAATCTCACCCACGTCATTCAAGAGTTTCATGTGCAGATGACTCCAATGGTCACTTCTTGTACTCAATCTACAATTGAGAGAGAACAACCCCTACAAGAGAAGGGAATGAGCATACAAGAGCTAGAGGCCAAATACACGAATGAGAATGAGAACATGGTTGAAATGCATTTCAAAAGACAACAAGAGAGCTTGCCAAATACCCTTGAGGTGAATGAAGAAGAAAACTTGAGGTACAATGAAGAAATAACCTTAAGAGGTAATGAAGAACTTGAGAAGCTTCAAAGAGTGGAGAATGATGCACAAATTTCGAAAGACTTAGTTGCAAAGGAGGAAGCTGAGCCAACTTCTTCGAAATCACATGAAAAGATAAAAGATGAAGTTGTAAATACTACTCCAGAGATTGCTCCATAGGGTAAGATGCATGAGGAATTGAAAATTGAGGAAGTAACCCCTATACCCAAGGTTGAGGAGCTATTATTGTTGTTTAAGGAAATGGAAGCCACCATTGTAACAAAAAAATAGAAAATCTAAAAAAAATAATGATCTTCAATGACTATGTGCCCAAGATGCTATTGGAGCACAACTTTCGGTTCCTTGGAATGGATGGAGGTGGGAATTACCAACATATCCGTAGTTGGTAGAGTTAAGTTGAACTCTATAAAAATGTGAGCAAATGAGGCAACCTAAGCTTAGTAATGTTTTCTTTTTGATTTTTCCATTTCTTAGTTAGTTTTTATGTTTGTTTTCGAATAAATTTTCTTGCTTGATGTCGAGTTGGTCTTTAGTTTTGTTTTCCAGGATTTTGGAGTTCAAAGTTGGCTATGGAGATGGAGATTCTTGAAATATGGAAGTTTAAGGCTTCTTGGAGGCTCAAAGACAAATCTGTTTCAGCACTCAAAATCCATATATTCTTCCTATTTTCAAACCTTCCCTCATTTGAAAATAAAGCCTAACCCCTTTTAACACCTTTGCCTATCTTAGTTTGCCAAGTTGAGCATTCATTGCACATTTCAAGCCTTATGGAGAAGAAGGCACAACTGCATTTTACAAGCAAGCCATATTTATTGGAGCAACTTCTGGAGGCTTGTGCACCCTCAGGAGAGTACTCATTATCCCTTCTTGCTTGTGTTTCACATTGAGGACAATGTTTCAAGTTTTACCTGGTGTGGGGATTCTTGGTCGGGTTTTCGTTGAATTCAAATTAAAAAAAAAACATTTTTTTTAAATTCAACTTTTGTATCTCCTTATCTCGTTTTAGTTATTTCTTTTAGTTATTTAGTTATTCATGATGTGTTTTTCTTCTTTCTTTATGTGTTTAGTGTGTCTTGAGTGAGCTCGATGTCTTGTTCATAGTAGAAGGTCATTTTGAACACAAATATATTTGAAAATGGCAAGTGTAAAGTGGATTGGATCCTTATGTTTTTGAATGATTTGGAATCGTGTGCTTGCTTAGTATGGGTGACTTAGCTTAGTCACCCCTTTATGCTTTAAGAAGCTATTTCTCAAGGAATCTATCACACACACTTTTGATCTCCCTAATACACCTTGGTCCCGGACCCCTTTGCCTTGAATTCAATTAACCTTGGATGATTTTAACCACCTATGTGATGGGACACCTAATCAAAAGAGGATTGCTATAGAGCCCTAACCAAAAACAGAAAAATGCAAAAATAATAGAAAAAGTGAAAAAGATAGATAAAGAAAAATAGAAAAAATGACATAAAGCCAAATAGGCTTGTGAATAAGAATAAGTGGGTTCATCCAATCGAATCTCTGCATGGGCTTCGCGGCCTTTCAGTGCCTGGTTTACTCCTGCCAATCGTCGGAGTCATTAACTTCACTACCCGCTACATGGAGTGAAGTTTGAGGAGAACTAAATGCTCGATGCCCTTAACCAACTGGTAAGGAGTCACCAATGGATCCCCACTATAAGGACACTCATCTAAAACTCTTTGGCCCTGATTTTCTTTCATTTTTAGGTATTTTGGATACTTTGGATATTTTTAGGTATTTTTGTATGAATAAAAAGGGTGTGTTCTTATCATTTCTTAATTAGCTTCTTCCAAATAGGTGAGTTGAGCTTAAGTTTGGGGGTGCTAGGACCTTGCTATACATTGAAGATCATGTTATCACCTACACTTAGTTGGTTCATGTCATTTTCAATTTTTCTCGTTTAAGTCATTCTCTTACTGAGACAAGCAAGGTTTCAAGTTCGGGGGTGATGAGTGGAGTGGAGAGATGATTGAGCACATGCCCCTCGTGGTGTGCATGATCGTGGATCCCTTCGTGCACGACCGACCGATCCAACAACACAAAGAAGGGCCTGCAGATAGCAACCCCAAATTTCAGAACTCCTAACCCGGTAGGGTGAGCTCCTGGGCAATGTGAGAAGATAATCCACCTCGGGTAAGAGAGAAAGAAGCAAGCGAAGAAGGCGTAATGGACCATAGGAGCATGTGTTGTGAGGAAATTTATCGTAGAAGATTAATATGATAATGAATGTATAACATAAGGGAGTAAAGAGCAAATAAATGTCACATTTAATGACACAAGATAAAATGAAATTTCTAACGGATATAAAAGGGGGGAAAGGGGAGATCAAAGGAGAAGGAGGAGAACTGAAACTTTTGTTATGATCTACTTTATGGAAAGCGAAGACCTTTCCATTGGTGCCGTCTGTGGGAAACTAACCCCACCTTCCTTACAACTATGTCTAGTCAATGGGTGGCCTACCTCGCCTGAAATTCCCGCTGACTAACGCCATTGCCAAGTGGAGAGGATCTACCAAGGCAAAGATGACTCATCATTAGCAGTTGGCTTATTTCCTAGCGGCCAACGCCTCTCTGCGTGAAGAAAACTCATTGGCGAAATGTGCCGCTATCGCCTTCTTGCCTGTATACGCCCCCACCACATATCACCTGGACGTCCTAACCTCCCAGCGGAGCCCTGCTCAATCCGAGTCCATAGGCAACTTCTCTCTGTCCCCACGCTGCCCACAGGAGCATGGGGGGCTCCCATTAGAAAATTGGTCTCCCTTGCCTTAGAGGAACTTGGATCACGCGTTGCACGCACTGTACAACATGTCATTGTCTCCATTTTTTTTTTGCTATCTTGAACTAAGAGGCCCCACCGCATTTTTCATTGCCAAAGTTTTAGTTGTACGATGGATTGCAGGATCCTTTTGACCATCTAATGCATTATCGGAAAATCATGACTCTCTAGACGGGAAAAGATGCCCTACTATGCAAGGTGTTCCCATCTAGTTTGGCGGGTCTTGCCTTGTCATGGTTTCACCGTTTGGCCCCAAACTCGGTAACATCCTTCCCTCATCTGTCCAAG
The DNA here is from genome assembly GCA_016808115.1 of Tetrastigma voinierianum. NCBI lineage: Eukaryota > Viridiplantae > Streptophyta > Magnoliopsida > Vitales > Vitaceae > Tetrastigma > Tetrastigma voinierianum. The sequence continues at coordinate 27,653 of JAEQBH010000299.1, forward strand.
AAATTCGTCTCCCAGTACATGTCCTCAGTTTGACGGAAACAAAGTATCACTAGTCAGTTTCACGTTCGGATGGGAAGGTCCGAGACCATAAGAGATTTCATGAATTAATTCGAGGCCGCCCTTCTTCAATTGGATGCCGTGAGCCTAGACACAGCATTGCAGGCTGTGAAGCAGGCTATTTTCTTGAACACACAGTTCTTCAAATCCCTGTATCTATAACCCCCAACTTCAATCAATGAACTATTCTAGAGAGACAACCAGTAAGCCATGCTCAAGGATCTGACGCCTTTAGCTGACATGAAGAGGACACTACCGCGACACCTCTAGCCCTCGCAACAGTAGTGGGAGCAAAGGAAAGAGAAGTCGACACGATAGAGATGATGACGATAAACGTGACGACGGTGCCCCAATATGCACTTCAGGGCACCGAGTGGCTGCCAGCCTAGAGGAGTGACCCTTAGAGAACCCAAAATCAGACAACAACGACGAGTATACAAGATTCACTATCTTGCATGTACGACTTCTACCGATCATCCAATCGCTGGGTTTCCTGAGCGGTTACACCCGCCTAGTGGTGACCTCGGAGCGGGAGGGACAAGTCTCGGGCCCCGAGCACCACAAAGATGTCGGGCATCGTAAGAACTCCTCGGCTTCGACCCGCGTCTACGAACCACCCGGTTAGTAAGGCACCTCCAAGAGTAATGCGAGAGCCCAAACACGAATGAATCCAGTGTCGCTACTCCTGTGCAAGTCACGTCGGGTCATCGACACGATTCCGCCGCCCTCGGTGCCGGGTTGTCACACCCGACTCCCGATCCGACCCGATTGGCGGATCCGGCCAACCGGCTTCAGTGGGTGTGAGACTCGCATAATCGGGACTCTTACTCCGATTTTTTCGCAAAGCCGAACTTGTACCCGCGGCAGGCCCACATCTTAGAACGTAATCAAAACATCATATACTATCGAGTCCCATTTACAATTACAAACCGTACTTTTACATTTGGCGTATCGAGCACTAACCTACATGTAGTGAACCCTACTAGTGTGTCGGGCTAGCAAAGATGCGAAGTCTTCAGATGTATTCTCCTCGCACCTTACACCTGACAAACCCGCTGTTTTTGCCACTTTAGTGGGAAATAAATATATCTTATACAAAACACATGCATTTAAATTGAATCACAAATAACATAAGACAGTAATAGATATCGGAATTCTTCAGGAATTCATATAACAGACTAATACATACACTTGTTATCATATAACAATTTTGCATACATACTTATTCTTATAACAAACTTATGCTTGTTCACATCTCTCGTATGTGGGACTGAACTTTTACTTATATTTATAACAAACTTATAATTTCCTCGGGTCTTACACTCATGGCGTACTTATTCTTATTGATCTTATAATTATAGTTAAAGTTTATTCTCATTCGGATCTTATACTTATAGCATTCGGATCTTATATTTATAGCAGATTTATTCTTATACGGATCTCCCGTAGGACACATACTTATTCATATTCCTCGTATACGGTACTGAGCTTATACATATACTTATACTTGTCTCCCGTAGGACACATACTTATGCTTGTATCAGACGTATACTTATTCAGATCTCCCAAAGGACATATATTGCGGACTTATACTGATACTTGTCTCGGACTTATAATTATTTAGATCTCCCAAAGGACATTCCATTTGAACTCTTTCTCGCATCAATACTTATCCGCATCTCTCGTAGGAGCTACGCAGCTTGTACCTTTAATGAGGTACCCGTAGGTACCGTGAGAACTTATACTTGTATCGTGATCTTATACTCTGTACTAATGAGCATATCCTTGTCTTACTCGAGTTTATATCGCTTTACGTAACGTGTTCTGTATTTCTCGGATCTGGCTCTCGTACTGATCTTACACGGAGCTTATTCTGATACAAAAGTACCCGTAGGTACTACAGAGATATTACGGAACGTATACTGGTATTGCGGAACTTATTCTTGTATTTCAGATCTTATACGTGGTCACTGAATTTATACATTTATTCAGATCTTATATATATTCACAGAGCATATACTTGTCTTACATCTTATACTTGAGTTACGTAATCCTATTCTTTGCCTTACGGATCTTATTCTGTGCGAAGGTACCCGTAGTACGATAAGTCTGAACAGCACGTAATCATATCACCTATAAGGTCGATTAGACTTATGCATATTTTATTATTAATTCGTAATAGGTACCAATCACCTTTAGACTTATACACTTTTGTTATGCTTATAACAGGCTTATGCTTATTTTACAGATACGGGAGTACTCGTGGGTACTACGGAACTTGTACTTATATTACCGATACGGGAGTACTCGTGGGTACTACGGAACTTGTACTTATATTACCGATACGGGAGTACTCGTGGGTACTACAGAGATTAATCAGATATAGGAGTAATTCGTAGGTACTGGCTGCAGCTTAATCGTACATGTGAGTACCAGAGGTACCATATCGTATACAGAGGTACATTCAGATTCCTTTGATTTTATTCTTATTCGTAGTCTTATCATATAATTGTCGGATTGCCTAATTTCAAAGAATATGGAATGAGTAGGGACACAACACAATAAGTACCCAAGGTACAGTACAAGATCGTAAGCCGAGCACAAAGGTGAGTGCCGGGCACCACAGAGAGAACCAAGTACTAATGTGCCGGGCACGACCGAGTGCCGTCGCACTAATCGTGAGAGTACCGGCACACTGTGCCGGCATGATCGTGAGTGATGTCAGATTAATCAGAGAGTACCGGCATTCAATCAGAGAGTACCGGCACTAATGCCGGCACGGCCGAGAGTGCCGCCAAGACTAATCGTGAGAGTACCGGCATTCAATCGTGAGTACCGGCACTACCGTCAAGCACGGCCGAGTGCCGCCGTAATTAATCAGAGTACCGATACTAATCAGAGAGTACCATATTAATGTGCCGGCTATCGGTCAGACACAGCGCTCCCAACTGTAACCCAGAGCACCGCGCCCATGCACACCCCACACACAGAACAGGAAGCCTCATGTCTGTCCACAAATAGTCTGGTCTCAGCAGAAATTCCCACACACATTTTGAAGTCCAGAACTACTTCATCTTATAAATAGCACATTAAACAGCACTATGTTATTTCTTTAAGTTATATACACACGCCATTATATACTCCACGTCCACAAAACCACAGTTGCTCACTCCTGCTGCTTTCATGTTTCCTCTTCCTATCAAATCTATGTTTCATGAACACATTATATAGTATTGCATTTCCTATACTTTCCTTATTTCATGCCTCTTACATATGGTAATTACTACTTATACAGGAATACTTTTACGATTCACACATCATTCATGTATTCTTGTTCCTCGATGAATCAACTTTACTTAGCAATTGGAATCATTCCAATCGGATCATCCAAACTCAAGTTATGGCATTTTCATGCCAACTAGTCGGTTTACCGATTTTACCCGAGGAATAGTTTGCAATATTCATTTTCCAGTGCCTTGTCTCCATATTTGACACTGGTTCTTTGTACTCCTTTCAAGCTAAGGTTCTAAGGGTTCTACTCCAACTGGAATCACCCAATTCGGAGCACCGAAACTCAAGATACGACCTAGACACCCGGGACTACTCTATGTTCATAACTGAAACCAGAGTTTGGCTTGTACATGGCCCCACTTTGAGTGAATTGTTGGGCCACTTAGAGTAAGAATTAGAAGATATCTATTTCTATATGTTTGGTTCTCCTTGAAGTCTATTTTAACTAGCAACTTGAATCACTCAAACGGAGCAAGAATGAGCCAGTTATAGAGCAAAATACAAAAACTGGTCGAAATAGGGAAACAGCATCACATGTAAATGTGACTCAACATGTACCGGCACATGTCGGGCCTAAAATGACTAGAACCTAACATGTACCGGTACATGTTCAAGGTGTACCGGTACATGTCACCGAAAAATGCCCAGAATGTGTATTTTCTCCCATTTTTCATGCACTTTCTTCCATAGATCACTCCTATTACATCCTTCATAAAAAACTAACATGAAATCCCTCCAAACAACTCCCCCAAACACTTTTTACTTTGCAAAGAATCCTGTGATTCAAACTAAAAAATTCACCCAATTCTACAAAACTGAATTGTGAAGGATTCCATATCTACTCATTATCCAATTAGGTTTTTTCAACCAAACTTCCCTTAAATCTAGAGTTAGGATGTCTTCCTAATAACTTAGATAAGGGAACCAAATTAATGTCCAAATAAAAACCCTAGCAATCCAAACTAAGTAATTATGTACCAAAATCATGCTAGAACCATAATTCATGCAAAGTCAGAGAATCCATACAAAATTCCATACCTGGCTTGGTTTCTCCTTCCTCCTCTTCTTCTCCTCCTTCCTCTTCCTCTTCTTCCCGTTTGATCCTTTTGTTCGAGACCAAAATGGGTTATTTTCGGGTCTCCTCCTCTATTTATACTTATGTTTTCTATTAATTGCCTTATAGTCCCCAATCCTTGACTATTTGGCTTTCAATTTCCCATTATATTGTTTCGGGGTCATTCTATCAACTATAACTTTTATGCCCACTTTTTACAAATGACAATATTGTCCTTAAGTCTTGTACAAATTCCGGGTATCTAATTTTTCCATGTTTCGCATTTGACTTACCAAACATTCAAATTACTCTTACAAAATACCCTAAACATGTCGAAAATTGTAAGATCTCAGAAATCTGTAATTTCGAAAAATGGCAAAATCGTACTCTCGTTACGAAATTGTGTAATTTTTAAAAACTGTAATTTATTCTCTAGATCTTGGATGACAAAACAGATTGCACCGTGGAATCGTCTCGCAAAATCTAGCAGCATCGCAGGGCTTCTCACAATTCCGAGATACGGAATTTACACGCTTTTCTCGAGGCATCACGTCGTGTGTCGTGAAAACGATTTTGATGCGACGAAAGTCACATATAACATGTACTCATGTGCCATAAGTGGTATGAGTAGAGAAATAATGAAAATGGACGGCCGAGATAGTGCCGAATGTCAAAACTGGGAAATGGAGGGACATAATGGTCATTAATTAAATTTTTAAGTCACTAAATGACAAAAATGGAATAGTGTTGGTCTTCTTCATTAAATCAAAAGAGCAAAAAACATGATTTGGAAGACCAGAAACCTCCAGTAGCTTCAATGGCGTTTTTTATGAGAGAGAGAGTCTTCCTTCTCTCTAAAAATACGGCGATCCGACCGTCTACAGCCTCTTCGACAAGAAGGAAAGCTGCTCTACGCGGAGAGGGCTACGCGTGGACATCGGATTTGAGGAGTTTTGACAAACTCCGAGAGGTAGGGGTTTCTCCCTACTTGAGTTTATTCCCATTTTAAGTGCTTTACGAATGTTTGAGTTGAATGAGGCCGCGGAGAAGTTGAATGCCGACGGCCCCAAAACTCAGGGACCGAATTGGTTATACTCTTTGAACTAAAATGGAGCAAAATTCTCGTGATCGCCACAATAAGCTTTGGGTTGATTTAAGTGTGCATTCATGTGTTAATCATGTATTGATTGGATTGGAGGCCGAAATGGTCGTGGAAAAACCCAAGGTCTACTTTAAGTGAACCGATGATGTTTAGGATTTTCTGTAGAATAGTAAATCGAGGTTTCACTATTCCCCGAAACAAGAGTTCTCAAAATATATTTTTGAAAAATATATGTTGGTCGAGTAATTGATTCGCGCCACGGTAGTGGTGATCCGAATCAACAAAATTTATCCTGTTCTCCTACCGCCAGATGTTACCGCAGTGATAGCGGTCTAGGGTCAATACCTGGACGTGGGTTTTCTCTCGTGAAATGAGAAGGGCGTAGTTGGAGTTGAAAATGCTATTTCTTTTGGATTTTGGGTTTTGTTAAAAAACAATGGTTGAATGGTTGTAAACTCGCATATAAATTAAAGGAAAATTTAGAAAAGAAGACTCCTTGGAAGTCTCGGGCCAGGATTACTTTATGTATTCATGCCCCTGGTTTGTTTCGTGGTCGGGATAATGGACCCATAGTCATTTCCAAACCCGGATCTCGATTCGCACTAAAACCTAAAACCCTAAATTACTTCCCTCATGAGATATGGCATTCGAGCATTCAAGTCCCTAATAAAGAAAGTGCATATGGCCTCAAAGAGGCAACCTACGACAACTAATAGGAGACAACTAAGTGGATGACAGTGGATCTAAGAATAAGCATCCACTGTAACCACAAAGCTTGCCAGATACACATTGGCGAGGCTGGATCTATGAGGTTTCAACCTAGGGTGAGATGCAGGAAGCTTAAATACTAATAAATGCAGTATGATAAATGAGAGGGCATGAAAACTTACTCCAAACCTCCACCGCTGACTTCTCTTCAAGGAAAGGTTTTGTAGCCACATACCTTGGTTTGTCATCACCAAGGTATGTTTGGTTGCCAAGAAAATGAGAGAGAAAGAAGAGAGAGAAGATAGAAAAATTAAAACCTAAAATGAAAAGTCATGGGTGGATTTACAAAGGAATAAAAAGCAGGGTTACAAAGTCATAAGGTGGCTTATATAGCCAACCCAATCAGGTGAAATACCAAAAATGCCTAAATATGTAATTACAATATTAGGGACAAATGTAAATAAAACAAAACGCGGGTCGCTTGGGAATCAAAAACATATCAAAACACAGCTTACTCGCTATGAATGCTGATTTTCGCTATATAAATAAAAATTTCAAGGCATAGCGAATCGAAAATTTCGCTTATGAATAAGACGTTTTTCAAGCCAGCGAAATTTCGCTAGCTTAGCGTGGCTCTGTGCATAGCTTAGTCTCAAGTAAGATTGCGAATCTTTTCGCTTATGATTGCGAAATTTTCGCAATCTTAGCCAACACCCTTTCGCAATCATAGCCAAAATTCCCGTCGCCACGCCATCCACTTCAAATTTCATTTTTCGTCATTATTTCCACTTTTATATTTCCTCATTTCGGGGGTTGATGAAATCACCGAGAATTCTTGCATTCAAGACTAATACGACACCAGTTTGTCGACCGGGTTCCCAAGACCCGCAAAACTACTCCAAACAATCTCGAAACCAAATTAGTAGTACTAAGTGGACATGCACATGAAAATTGGCTCAATTCATGTGATTAGTGCGCAAAAAGCACTCAAAACCTATTTTAAATAGGGTTCAAAATAGCACTTTTTGGGCACTAATCACACCCCCCAATCGACACGTTGCTAGTCCCTTAGCAATGCTAAAAACAAAAAGGGTATGCATGTTGTGTTTTCACAAAAAGTGTATATTGTTCAAAAAGTGTGTATACCTTTAGTAGGAACACGTAATTCATGTACGAAAACCGTCACGAGAGAACACCGTCGTATAAGAACAATTTTAGGACAACATCTGCCCCAAGGAAGTCAACCCGAACTTCCACCAAAATATAACACCTTAAGGTAACCAACCAGCTAATAAGTTGCAAAGCTATTCTCTCCCCAACCTAGCTACTACCATGGCCTTAAACTGCTGACCAACCTAAATAGGACCAGCTACACTCTTATTTCTTTCTTTGATTGTATTGTAGGTGCAACGCCAGAAACTCACTCTCACCAAAGTCCTAACGAAATTCCACCCCGATGACTCCTCCCAACCACCAAGGTTTAGGGCATCAAGCCAAAAGGATCACTTGACCACAAACTTTGAAGGCTTCACCCCGGACTCCGAATGACTTCGAGAATTAAGCACCTACAACTCACTAAACTCTACCCATCCACCCTTGTATCGAACACTAAGTCAATGACTCCCAACCACTTAAGGTTTAGGGCATCGGGCTTTAAAGGCTTTCGCCATATACCCTCGGACTGCGCTCGGTTTTCAAGGAAAGCGCCGACTTTTTATTCTTCTTTTTCTTCTTTTCTTTTTCTTTTTGCTTTTTCTTTTCTTTTTCATATGGAAGACTACATTGGCCTTCATACATGGGTAACACAAACCTATTATGGGTCGTCAACAGGTCTAAGGCCGGCTCTGCAAAGTGGAAAGAGGTATATAGCTTCTCAACTTATTGGTACAATCTGGTGTGCAGTGCGTGAATTAGCTAAAGGGGGAATGTTCAAGGTTGAATATGTTGAAACCTCAATTGACTAAAACTAAATCATGCATGGAATTGCTCCATCATTAAGGTAACATACAGAGTTTCAAATTTTCAATTAAAGGCAAGAGTAGATACACAAAAATATAGGCATAAAAATGATTTTCAAAAGTGTATAAAAATGTGAATGTATGGTACATTTCTATGCCAGTATATTTCACAAAATTATCAGCTTTTTCAAAAAGAAATTGTGTGGAACCTCCAATAGAAGATGAAACGAACGGCTCACCAGGAGGAAGATGGTTGAACAAAGGCACTCCTCAGATCGGGCACTGCAGCAAGTGGAAAATGAGATTCTCCCCTGCACCGCAACTCCTGCAACATTTCAAAACCAAAAATTGTGATAAGATAAGCTTGAAAATGCGAAAATATTTGAAAAGAAAAATAGGAAAGTAGCTGGCACCACTAAAAACCCAAATTAAAGACTTAAACAATATAAAGTAAAAATTTCAACAAAATTTTGGAGTGGTCTCCGTGATCCCCAGAACCACTCCCAGCCTGTGTAGCCATTGGATCTGCAAGGGAGGGTCCAGGAGGATAAAGCTCCTCCACGCATGCAAGGTGCCAGTGCCTCTGCGCTCCTTTGTTCGGGCAATCTAGTCTCTCGGTGGTAAAGCACGACTGCTGCAGGAGTGAATGGTGGATTCTTCACGCTAATCGCTTTCCATTGTTCTCCATTAATTCTTCCCGTTGTTCGTTAGTATCATGCCTTCCTACCTGTGCCACTCAAAGTAATCCCACGATTTGCTCCCCACATCTTCAGCTAAGCCATTGCCGCCAAGTGGAAAATGTCGAGCCCAAAGGTCATGCGTTGCCAAATGTGAGCCGCATGACCCCATCTCAAGAATTGATAATGGCATTTGATGTACTTAAATGGCCTTCCCATCATAATGCGTACTTGATCGCCCTCGCCACCGCTCTGTCGAACCACTAAATCCACCGATATGCAGAACTTATCTACTTTACCAACACATCCTCCACGCCATCCCTTTGGTATTTTCACCGAACGTATCAGCCAAGGATAGGTGATGTTGGTTGGTTTCGCCTCCCAAACCTAGCCGCCATACACCGAGCATGGTAGTAGGTTGACACCGGCACCCAAGTCTAACAAAGGCTTTGTCAATACGGTGTTCCTCCAATGTTAAACTGGAGATAGTCAGGTCCCCGGATCCCTCAGGATTTCACCATCAGCCTTGCATTGATGATGGAGCTACTTGTTCGCTTAAGAATGCCTTTTGTCAATGCCCAACCCCTTTTTGATTATACAGATATCTTTCAAAAACTTTGCATAGGCAGGGACTTGTTTGATGATGTCCAAAAGGGGTATGTTGACCTTCACCTGCCTTAGGACTTCTGGGGGATGTCGTCATTCGATGCCTTCTTCTCGCTTCTTAGTGCCAAATGGAGGTGGTAGCGCGCTAGTTTCTACTTGAGTCCTCCTTCTCGAAAAATGTGTTATGGCTCCAATTCTTCCCCCTTTTCCTCGGGGTTTCAATGAAGCTGGGCATTGCCTCAACAACCTATTCCACTTCTTATGGGTAGCTCTACAAATTTTTACTATCCATTTTGGGGAGGTTCAACACGTGCATAGATCAGTTCATGGACTTTTGATTTGGCAAAGGGTCGAGAAGGGAACCTCCCGCCTTGCCGTTGATTTCCATTCTTGTTAGTGGATGCCCGTAAGCCACACCCTTTTGCCATACATTTCGTACCCCATCTATTCTCTTGTTCAAGGAGCTTTCTTTACATTTTCAATTTTTTTTGCTCAACTGAGCATTGATGCCGCTTCCTTCAATAAAATTTCCCACCACCTTGCTCTCGTATTCAAAATGGCCTTGCTCAACAGAGAGGAGGTGGGTGCTTGTTGATGTCGCGGAAGTGGTGGTAGAATGTCAAGCCACAGGCTCCCGTGGGGGTACATATGGCCGTGAGGCGTTGAGGTTTCCGTGAGCGTGGGCAAGACTCCAACTCGGGTTGTATGTGCCGCCATATGGAGCATTTGTTTGCAAAATGCCTTGTTTTGGCCCCACCACATATGCATCTTCGTAATGGGGTTTGGACATGGTTCTCCTCGGGTGGCCGGATCGGGCGCTGAAATAGTTTTTGACTCCAGGCATGGCTTTACCACCGCCGCACTACATGGACCCTTTTTCTTTCTAATTCCTCCTTAATCTCTAGTCAAGGTAGATACTTTAGCTTTCAGCTCCATATCTTCGGAGGGCACATGCCTCCTCTTGGTTCACCGGTGGCTTAACTGCCTCGTTTCTCTTGGGTTTGGCTCATCCTGGCCTCTTGGAGGTCTCGCCACATAATTAAGGGAAGTCCATTGCCTCATCAGGATTTTTACTCAAGAAATCTCCTCCACACAGTTTCCAATAATTGTTTCATGGAATGGGACATTCCATCATAAAAATGGTTCACCAGCATCCATGTATCAAACCCATGGTGTGGGCATGCACTGATAGTCTCCATAAATCTCTCCCAAAGACTGGTAGAAACTCTCTCATCATCATGAGCGCAAATGTAAATTTGCCTTCAAGTTGTTTGTCTCTGCGGAGCACCGAAGAATTTTTAGGAATCCCGCCTCGCAAATTTCCTCCCCAATTCCTATGGTTCTGGCCTTGCACATTTAGCCAAAAATTTTGCCTTGTCTTTTAGGTAAGTGGAAAGGCTTCAACTCTTGAGGAGCTCCATATCCATTGCACCTTCTTGAAAGTGGCACATACTTCCTCAAACTCCCTTACGTGATCGGTAAAGGTTTTCTTAGCCTTCCATGCCATGAAATGTTGGGAGTAGAGCACCAAGTAAGGCTTTACTGCCACTTCCTCAGCAAGAGGAATTATGCATGAGGGTGCACTCACCCTGGGTGGGTGTATGTGATCCCCTCATGGATCGATATGCATTGGCCTCTAGGCCTCGTCGCTTTGGTCGTTCCTCCCGCTGGAGGATCCATTCGAAAGCACCGTGGAGGACACTTTCGCAAGCCTTGTTCCCGCGCGCCAGCCTACCCTTTCAAGCCTACTCCGCAAAGTGTCTATCCCACTGCATAAACTGCTCCTGCACACTTCACAATCAATAGGAAAACAACCAAAACAAAACTAACAAAAGGGTTAAGGTTAGCTAAAATTAAAGTAAAGAAAAACTGAATGTACTGGAAAAGTTCAAAATCCCCTGCAGTGAACTGCAAGAGAAAAATGATGAAATCAAAAGGGAATGAGATTTTACCAAAACTTGTGATATGAATCACAAGTTCAACAGCCTCTTATCTCACTAAGGCACCATCCCCGGCAACGGCGCCATTTGATTCATGCCACAGTAGGGTGATCCGGAATCAACAAAATTTGTATCCTAAGTTCCTCCTACTGCCGTAGTCAAGCTACCGCAAGATAATGCCTAGGGTCTAACACGGGATGGCTTTCTTCGCGAAATGAGAAGTGTAGTTGAGTTGAAAATGCTATTTCTCTTTGGATTTTGGGTTTTGTCTAAAAACAAGGTCGGGATGGTTAAATCGTATATAAATTCAAAGGAAAATTTAGAAAAGAAGACTCTTGAAGTCTGGGTCACTAGATTGGATTTTTAAGGTGTATTCATGCCCCTGGTTTGTTTCTCGTGTTAGATAATGACCTATGTCATTTCCAAAATCGACCTTGATTTGGCACTAAACCTAAAACCCTAAATTACTCCCCCGCGAGAGATATGGCATTCAAAGGAGCATTCAAGTCCCTAATGAAGCAGTATACGGCCCTCAAAGAGGCAACCTACGGTAACTAATAGGAGACAACTAGCGGGATGACAGTGGATTCAAGAATAAGCATCCAATCGGTAACCACAAAGCTTGTCAGATACACATTGGCGAGGTTGGATCTATGAGGTTTCAACCTAGGTGAGATGCGCAGCTTTAAATACTAATAAATGCAAAGATGATAAATGAGAGGCATGAAAACTTACCTCCAAACCTCCACCAGTGACCCTCCTCTTCAAGGAAAGGGGGCTTTAGTTACATACCTTGGTTTGTCATCACCAAGGTATGTTTGGCTGCCAAGAAAATGAGAGAAAGAAGAGAGAAGAGAGAACCGAAAACCTAAATGAAAAGTCATGGGATTTACAAAGAATCAAAAGTTGTGGTTACTAAAGTCATAAGGTGGATTATATAGCCAACCCAATTGTGTGAAATACCAAAATGCCTAAATATGTAATTACATTAGGGACAAATGGTAAATAATCAAACGTGGTCGCTTGGAATCAAAAACATCAAAACACAAAGGTGCCATTTTCGCTTATGAACAAGATTTTCGCTTATATAGCTTAAAATTTCAAGGTGAGCAGCGAAATTGAAAATTTCGCTTTATGAATACATTCTTTCGCTAAGCTAGCTTAAATTTTGCTAGCTTAATGGCTCGCTTAGCTTAGCGAAAATTTGTGCATAGTGAAATTTCGCTTAAGATTGCGAATTTTCTATGATTGGCGTAAATTTTCGCAATCATAGCCAAAATTCATAGCCGCTACTCAATGCCATCCACTTCGCCTTCATTTTTCACATTCCACTTGATATTTCCTCATTTTGGGTTGATGAAATCACCGAGAATTCTCGCATTCAGCACCAATACGACGCCAGTTTGGCTGGACCGGTTCCCAAGACCCGCAAACTACCTAAAAACAATCTCGAAACCAAATTAGTCCTGCGGACACACATGAAAATTAGCTAAATTATGATTAGTGTGCAAAAGCACCAAACCTATTTTAATAGGGTTCAAAATAGCACTTTTTGGGCACTAATCGCAATTCAAGTAGAATTGCTCGTTTGATCATTAGCCCAAGCGAGCTAATTTTGATGTGTGTTTAATCATTAATTTACATGACATGATTGTGTTAATTAAAATTTTTGTAAATATATGCATGTTTATATATTTACCTGCGGAATTAGATCAGATGGAATTGGCATACATGCATTCCATATGCACTGAACACCCTAGACTGGTAGGGAGTGAGCATGAGATGAGTCTAGAGAAAACGGTTCGAGGGCTGTCTGGGGCAATATTACGATTCCGAGGCTAGTCTAAACTCAAAACACGTAATCGCTTAGCGCTCAATTGATATTCATCGGAGGGTAGTCCATAAACAAATTAAAAATATCAATCGCTGAGCGCCCAATTCGATATTCTACCTGAAAGTAGTCCATTAAACAAGCCAAGATATCAATCGCCTGAGCGCCCAACTGATATATATACACACTCTGAGGGTTGTCCACAAACAAACAAAAATAATAATTTTCACACAGGCTTAGGCAAGTGTGATGGAGTCAGAAGACTCTATTCCTGATTTGTGTAAACATTCCTGGCAGATCTGGGCGTGCATTTGCTTGAATGTGTGTTTTTTACTGAACATTGCACTCCAAGACTTTAAAGGGTAATATCACCAGTGACCTTCCACCCCGAGCATTACTCACCCTATCGAGGGATATTATTTTGCTGTACAGGAGCCGGTGAGGGACGGCTCGTCCTAGAGACCGAGGATTGTGAAGAAAGCCGGGTTGTGGCTTTGATGTATACATGTATTAGAACTTTGGCGTTTAATGTATGTATCAGAGTAAGAGTAAAAACATATTAACTCTGTGTAACTATCGGGTAAGTATAGTTGGATTCATAGTCAAGTGATGTATAGCTGAGTATTGCTTATGGGCCCAAGTGGCCGCTTAAATTAGTAAACCTGTTATATTGACCGCTTGGGAGCAGGTTTATGCAGGCTCGACCAGAGCTCCCTCTGCACAAAGGAGACTCATTCGATTTTCGTGAAATGTCGGTCACCTGACATTCACGAAGATATTCCGCACGACAAGAAATAACGGACCCTGATTTGGGGCCACACTAAAGACGAGCCTAGGCATACTAATACCTAGGAGCTCTGCTCGGGGTATCCATCACCACTGAGTGGCTCGCATGCAGAGTATAGGTATATGAAAACTAGGAGATTGAGGATTTGGGCTTCAGGCCATAGCCAGGGAAGAACATCACCACTAGGTGTGGTTCGATGTTGAGCGAGGCAGAGATTACCTAGAAATCACTGACAAAACCAGGACACCGCATGCATGTGTTGGGCGGTGTGTTTTGTGTGATCGCATTTTTGAAGTGCTCGCATGCCTTCGGTTGTGCATAATATGAATTGTTAGGTGTTAAAGCAATGGTACTTATATGATTGATATTTCGTTGATAGCATAGGATGAAGTGTGTGGAAAATTATGGAGTTTACAAAGGTGTAACCCTGAACAAAGGAAATAAAATAAATAAATTTTGATTAAATTTATTCGTTTAAGGATAATGAAATAAAATTTTTAAATAAACTTTTAAGGTGAACACTAGGTTAGTGTTACTTAGAGAAGAAAATGGTTTTCTAAGGTTTCATGTTGTAAACTCCGAAGAAAAATTGGATTAAAATAAATTTTAAAAAATTTATTTGAGTATTTGAAAATGAAAAAATATATATATAGGTATATATTTTTCAAATCTTCCAAAAGAATGGAAGAAATGAAGAAAAAAAGAAAGAGAAGAAAATGGTTTTCAACATTTTATGCTGTAAAACTAAGAAAAGTGGAAAAATAAATTTTTATAAGTTTATTTTGGTATAAATGAGAATGAAAATCACGCAAATAAACTACTAAGTTTATTTGACGATTGAGAATAATGAAAAAAAAAAAAAAACATGGATATAGCCAAAGCCATTAGCCGGAAATAAATTTTTAAAAATTCATAAAAATGTGTTTAAAATCAAATAAAATTTGACAAAATTTAAAAATAAAATTTTCAAAATAAAAATTCATGAAAAAATATTTTAAATGCAAACATTGCTCTCAGACACTGTGAATGCAAGGACAATGTGTATACACCGATTTATGTGTAAGGACAAGGTCTCTGATAGTGTTTATGCCTTAGTGGATGTCGACTGAAATTGAACGCGGCTATTGAACTGCGGATGGGATGGCTAGATATACGCGGATTTAGGGCGTCCACTGTGGTAATCGGGTCAGCACTGTTTGATCGCCAGACTTTGCCGAGGTCAGAGACATGAAACACGCTACGCACAGCCGGAATAGCAAGGTGTAGACAGAAGACCCTAGTAACCTCCAGAGGTTTAGTGGCATCATCCCTCCTGACATCTCACAGGGGGAGGAGACCGCTTAAGGGCGCACTATCAGTTTACGTGAGATCGAGAACGCATTCGGGAAGCATGGAGATTACCTCTGACACGACCCGGATTAGACTAGCTGCGTTCCAGCTAGAGGGTGAGGCCCAAGTATGGTGGAAATGGGCAAGGACCTCTAGAGACTTAGAGGCTATGACACGGGCAGAGTTTCAGGAGCTGTTCATGGGTAAGTACTTCCCAGAGATTGTGAAGGCTCAGGAGTTCCTAGAGCTGAAGCAGGGGGCGAGCATCGTGGAGTGGATTATGTGACTAGGTTCATTTAGCTAGCCCGGGATTTGTTGATGAATACGTGGCAACAAACTCGGCCAAGTTGGGAGATTCGAGAATGGACCTAAGTTGTCCATTCGAGATGTGATCAGAGGACTCTCGCCTACGTGATATGGACTCTATGGTCAGACAAAACACTACGTAGATAGTCAATAGAGTTCGAGACCTTGAGGAGCCTTTGTATCGTGAGTTCTCCCATGACTGAAGTAGAATAGGGATGATATGTCGAGGTTTTGCGAGTTGAGATTCTGACTCTACCTGACCCGAGGACTGGCGGATAACAGTTCTGATGTCATCCCGGGACGGATCGTCACAGGCCATGTGGTCGCTATCGATCAGGAGCGTAGAGGGTTACCGCCTACACGCCTACCTACCGTGTGGTGTTTCAGGAGACAAGCATGACATTTCGCCTGCATAAGATATGAGTCCAAAGTCAGTGATAGCTTAGCTGTCACTAGCAAGCCTTACCCCAGAGGACGAGGAGAGACCGTGACTTGATCTACCTCGAAAGAAGATGAGTATGTGGATGTTTTTCTGGGGATGAGTTACGGACTAATTTCCACATGTGGTACTCGGGTATCGGAGGTTACACCTCGTACTTCACCCATCTCTATGACTCAGATAGATGGCACCAATTGAGTCATAGAACTCGTAAGTCCAGCCATGGAGCCATCGACAGCGGGGGTTCATTAAACCGAGCACTTCACCACGGGCCCGCTCTATTTGTGAAGAAGAAGGATGTTAATTTCACCTGCATTGATTATCGACAACTTGAATCGGTTACGATCAAGAATCTAGCACTCCATTACCGAGGATTGACGATTTGTTTGATCACGCAGAGAGCGAGTCTACTCCAAGATAAACCTTCGTGACCGGGTTACCATCAATCGAGGGTTATGTGATGTACGTGATATCCCTAAGACAACATAGGACGCGCGCGGCAATTTCGAGTTTACGGTGATGCCCTTGATTGACGTATCACGCCACGCATTCATGGATCTCATGCATAGGATATTCCAACCCTCTATTTAGATCACTTGTCGACCCGCGGATGACATCTCGATCTACTCCTACCGAGTGGGAGCATGAGTATCACTGAGATCGCTTTTATAGTCGCTGAGACCATCACCAGACGCCAAGTTCGCAGGCGCAGCTCCGGCTTACTAAGGTGAGATTTTTTTACACGGGTGTCGCAGATCGGGAGGTCATCAACCTAGAGAAGGTCGAGCAGTTGATGAGCTGGGAGAGGGCCTAAGTCACTCTTCTCAGATATTAGTTTCGATCAAATGCATTGCAGAGATTCATCGAGGATTTCTCCACAGCGTGACCTATGACTAGTTAACTTTAAGGAGGCTAAGTTTGATCGATGACCGATGAGGAGGCATTCCAGAGTTAAAGAGAGAGACTTACTTCAGCACCCATCTTGATAGCCCTGACAGGGACAAAGCACATATTATGATGCCTCGAGGGCCGATTGATGTGTTTTGATGCAGTCCGGAGGGTAGTAGCTATGGTTCTCGCCAGTTGAAGTGAATCACGAGCGCACTACCCCACACACGACATGGAGTTGGCGGGCCGTAGTCTTCGCCTTTGAAGATTTGGCGCCTACTACTTATACTAGCGTGAGTTCGAGGTGTACTCAAACCATAAAAGTCCTAAGTATATTTTCACGCAGCTGACCTCAATACGAGGCAATGCGTATGGATGGAGTTCCTAGAGGGGATTATGACTTCACTTTGTAGTACTATCCCGGTAAGGCAAATGTGGTGATGGCACTCAATGGAAGTCACGAGGAGTGTTGGCTAGTATATTTCCTGAGTGGCTGATGCTCGAGACTGGGATGGGCCATGGCGCGACAACGAGCGCACTTCGTGGTACCTGGGAGTTTGGCTACACCGCCCCTCGCTGAGCAGAGTGATTGAGTCCAAGGGGCATGATGCAGAGATAGTGTCCATCGTGGACCGAAAGGCGCCGCACGGGTGACGAGGGTCGGACTGCTCACTTAGATGGTAGCGTCTTCGATATGCGGGACGGGTAAAGTGGTTCCCAACACCGAGCCTGAGAGACTCGTGGAGTTTCACGCTTCGACTCATGCATCCAAAGGGTACGAAGATGTACTAGGATCTTCGTCACAGCATTTGGCTGGAGGGATGAAGAGACGAGGGGGGACTTTGTTCGACGATGTCTCACGTGGTCGCCAGTTAAGGTCGAAAGCACCGTAGGCTCGGGGCAGGCTTACTTCGCAACATCGGATGGCGTCGTTTTCGCCGGAGCACGTCACGCATGGACTTTAGACCACTTGCCACGCGACGCAGCAGGCTACGACGCTGGGCATGGGTGATAGTGGACCGGCTCATGAAGTCGGGCATTTTCTAGCCACAAGTATGGATGACCTTCTTCGCCTTGAGATTCTCACGTTATACATTCGAGAGATAGTCCGCTACATGGAGTACAAAGATTCATACGGTCGGATAGTGGACCCGAGGTTTATGCGCACACCCTTTTGGAAGAGTTTCCAAAAGGCTATGCGCCACCGATCGACGATGAGCAGACAATGCTCCACCCTCGCCGTGATGGTCATTGAGGACTATACAGGCTAGAAAGTATATGCTACGAGCATCCCGATCATAAGCGGGTAGAGGAGCATTTGCCCTTAGTGGAATTCGCCTACAACAACAACTACTAGCGAAAGGCAGTGATGGCAACTCTTCGTATGAGGCATTGTATGGGGAGGCCTTGTAGATCAATCGTTATGTTGGACCGAGGTGGGAGAGAGCTCTATCACCGGTCCCATATGATTAGGAGACACCCCGAGAAGGTGAGCTTGATTCGACAACGCTGCCTCTCCCCACCGCCTCGAGCCTGCTAAGAGCCATGTGGATGTAAGACGCCGACCCTTGTAGTCTCGAGGTCAGGATCACGCCTCAAGGTGATGCCTAAGAGGGAGGGTCAGGGTTCGGGCAAGCGCGCGGAAGCTATCGCCGAGGTTTATCGACCTTCAAGATACTGAGAGGGTAGGCACCGCTAGCGCACGGCTAACATTATCGCCGCGACGCCGTGTGTCTACGAGGTGTTTCACGCTCCATGTCTCAAAATATACTCCAGATCCAAATTCTCATGTGCGGATTTTTCTGGGGACAGATTGAGGTTGACACGGATGGAATCTCGAGAGGGACCGCAGCGGTGCATTGTTGATAGCCGTGATCAGGTTTTACGACGCAAGACCGTGAGGCTAGTGAGGGTACTATGGAGGCACTACGGAGCCGGAGGAGTCCACGGGAGCGAGACGATTGCCGGGCCACCTATCCCTTCTTGTTTAGTGGGACGAAGGTATGTGGTTTAGTCGCTTAAGATTTAAATGACTGCTTACATGCATGGTGGAATGCACGTTGCATATGCATGTTAGTGGATTGTCCTCGACTCGGGACGAAATTCCTTTTAAGAAGGGGAGAATGTAAGATCTCAGAAATTTCAATTTCGGAAAATGGCAAAACTGTAATTTCGTTACGAAATTGTAATTTCGTTAAAACCGTAATTTATTCTATATCTAGGATGATCTAAACTGACAAAATCGTTGAATCGCTCAACTCAGCTAGCACGTAAATTTCTTCAATTCCTTATGACGCTTTAATTTACACATCTTTTCTCGAGGCATCGCAAGCCGTGAGGTAAAACGATTCGAAGGCAACAAAAGTCACATATAACATGTACTCATGTCATAAGTGGTATGAGTAGAGAAATACTGAAAAATGGACGGCTGGTGATAGTGCCGAATGTCAAAACTGGAACAGGACATAATGGTCATTAATTAAATTTCTTAAGTCACTAAAATGACAAAAAAATGGAATATGTTGGTCTTCTTCATTAAATCAAAAGAGCGAAAACAGATTTGGAAGACCAGAAACCTTCTGTAGCTTCAATGGCGTTTTTTATGAGAGAGAGAGTCTTCCTTCTCTCTAAAAAATACGCTTCGATCCGATCGCCTACAGCTCTTCGTGACAAGAAGGAGAACCGCCACGCACGAGAGGTATTACTGTAGCGGTGACAATCGGATTCAGGAGTTTTCGACAAATTCGAGAGGTAGGGTTTCTCCCTACTTGAGTTTTGGCTCCCATTTTAAGTGCTTTACGAATGTTCGAGCTGAATGAGCCGTGAGAGGCCGTTCATCGTCCCAAAACTCGGGACCGAATTGATATAATTTTGGAACCAAATGGAGCAGCCTGCGATCGTCAAACGCCGTTTTCAAAGCTGATTTAAGTGTGCATTCATGTGCTAACTGCGCTGATTGGATTGAGGTTTAAATGGTCGTGGAAACCCGTTCACTAAGGAACTGATGATTTAGGATTTTTCGAATAGTAACCGAGGGTTTCACTATTCCTAAATTGTTCTCAAAAATATATTTTTGAAAATATATGTTGGTCGAAAGTAATTCAAGTAGAATTGCTCGTGTTTGATCATTAGCCCATAGCTAATTTTGATGTATGAATTAATTAATTTACATGACATGATTGTGTGAATTAAAAATTTCGTAAATATATGCATGTTTATATATTTACTCGTGAATTGCATCGTATTGAATTGGCATACATGTATCTCCATATGCACTGAACACCCTAGACTATAGGAGGAGTGGCGAGATGAGTCTAGAGAAACGGTTCGAGGGTTGTCTAAAAAATATTACTTATCGGAGGCTAGTTCAAATTAAAATATCACGTTTGAGCGGCCCAATTGATATTCATCGGGAGGGTATCCACAAAAATTAAAAATATCAATCACGTCGGTGAGCGCCTGAACTGATATCTTCATCTAGATGGTAGTCCACAAACAAATAATATATCAATCGTCGGAGCGGCCCAATTGATATATATATACACATCGGAGGGTTGTCCACAAACAAACAAAATAATAATTTTCATACGAGGCTTAGGCGAGTGTGATGGAGTCGGTGAGGACTCGGATCCGAGTCACGCCATGTAGACATTCAAGTAGATCATGCATTCGCTTCGAACGTAAAAGTTTTCACGTAACACGTGACCGCACCCAGGCGGGTGTGTAGCCCACTTGGGTGGAGATTCCACTTATCGAGCATTAGCTCACCCTGTCGAGGGATACTTTTTACAAGTACAGGGAGCGTGCGAGGACTGGCCATTCCTGTAGACCGAGGATTAGAAGAAAGCCGATTTAGGCTTTGATGTATACATGTATTAGAACTTTTAAGTTTAATTTTATGTATCAGATAAGAGTAAAACATATTAACTCTTGTAACTATTGGGTATATAGTTGGATTCATAGTCGACATGTATATTATATTGTTTATGGGCCCAAGTGGTCGCTTTTAAATTATAAACTGGTTATATCGGACTGTTTGGGACAGTTTACGCAGTGTTCTATAATCAAGTGTAGCCCCGACAAAGGAGACTCGCCCCGATTCGTGGAAAAATGCCGGTCACCCGACATTCACGAGTATTCCGCGGGTTGACGGGTAGTCAACGGACCCTCGGGATTTGGGGCGTCACAAAAATTGCTAGGGTATATTTCGGGACGTTACATGGCTCATGCCCGAGGGCAGTCACATGTGAGGATCTTTGTGGTGAGTGTCAACTGGGCGCTTTACTCCTAGGTAAAGGCTTGACCTATTGATGGGCTCCTCACCTTCTTCGAATCCTCCTTGCAGTAGTTGTCTCAACCTCATGATGACGCCCTTTTCCTAACCTTGGAAGTTGGGAGGCATTTGTTGAAGCCCATAAATTAGTAGATCCGTAGCGCAATCTGATCTTTGCACCGCCTCGCCCGATTCTGGCCGCTTATAACCCGACCAACCTTCATAACCCGCATGCCGCGGTCGGGTTCTAATGGTATGCACTCCACCGCCGGGGAGATTGTGCTGCTGATCTCAGCGGGCTCGGTCACGGCTTTGGTTCCACTAATGGTGATCGACGAGCCATCATTATTCAACGCCATCTTGGGCCGCACCTAGATCCACTTGATGAAGGCATTGCCCTTTTCCTACCACCAAAGGTTGAGTTTCTTAACTTCGCAAGGCCATGTCGACATCAACGAAGACTAGCAAGTAGACAAGACTTGCTATGCACTCGACCAACAGGAAGACGAGACGTTGGCTAAATAGCAACGAATGATCAAGGCTTGGTCAACTGAATATGAAGAAACAAGGATCGTAGAGTCGTTGCAACTCCATTTCTTGTTTGGCCTTGAAAGACTTGAGTAAGTAAGCTTGGGGGCTTCACTAGACCTAGAAGAGGTCGCCTCTGTTCTATCCCTTGTTTGGGAGTTCGCCGATATCTTCACCTGGTCTCATGTCGATATGCTTGGCATTTTTCCAGAATTGGTCGAACACCGGCTAAGCCTACAAAAGGTTATAGGCCAATCAAGCAGGGGTTGAGGTGGTTCCATCTGGCCCGAAAAGAAGTGATAAAGTAAGAAGTAGACAAGCTCCTAACAGCCAGGTTCATAAAAGAGATTCAGTAACCGAAGTGGCTCTCTAACATGGTAGTTGTCTTGAAGAAGAATGACAAGTGGCATGTGTGCATGGACTATACCAACTTGAATGATGCCTGCCCGAAAGACACTTTTCCTCTACCTCGGATTGATAAGATCGTGGATACGATGGTCGGCCACAAGCTCTTGTCCTTCCTCAATGCCTATTCGGGCTATAACCAAATCCCGATATACCCGCTCGACACAGCCAAAATTGCTTTCATAACCCTGTACGACATGTATTGTTATAATGTGATGCCGTTTGAATTGAAGAATGCAGGAGCCACATACTAGCGCCGCATGATGTCCAGGGTATTCGAGCCTCTATTGGGCATAACTGTGGAGGTGTACATCGATGACATTTTAGTGAAATCTAAGTCATGAAGGGATCATCTTACCCATTTACAGGAGGCATTTTTTTGTTGCGGCAGCATCGACTACTATTGAATCCCGCTAAATGTGCATTTGGGTTTAGCTCAGGCAATTTATTGGGATTCCTAGTTAGTCAAAGAGGGATCGAGATGGCATCGGGCTAGATCGGAGTTATTAGTCGGATGCAACCTCCTCGAGCCGATAAAGAAGATACAGTCCTCACCGATAAGTCATGGGTAAGTAACAGTTCATATCACGATATTCAGATCGGCAGATGCATCCTTTCTTCAAAGCACTGAAAGGGGCCATACAAAGGGATTCGGGGCTCGCCCTTGCACTCATTAAGGCTTACATAAGTCCTAGGTGTTACGCATTAAGCTTGTCATGTTTTTGGGGCCATTTTGGGGCCTAACACGTCCTTTGTGCTACACTAGAACACCTATCAAGTTTTTGAAAAACTTGATAGCACTTCTGGTGTAGCACCAAGGACTTATTAGATCCCCAGTGTTCAGTGTGAATCATACCTACATTTTGAGTGTGTTTTTCATGTATTTATATAACTCAAATGCTAGATTCACACCTTATTCATCAATATTACACTAATCTCCCATTTTGTAATGTTTTGCAGATAATGAAGAAAAAAACAAGCAAAGAAAGGGGTGAAAGACATGAAGACAGAAGCTATGCTCGAAGGCACTGCTTCACCTAGGCGAAGGCCAACCTTTGCCTCGATGAAGGAGCAACTTGCTTAGGAGAAGGAGCAACTCGCCTAGGCGAAGGAGCACTACCATCTCAAGACTACCCTCGGGTTCGCCAAGCTTCGTCGAGGCGAAGGACAAGTACAATTCGTAAGAAGACAATTTGTCTTGCCTGTGCGAAGAATATCGGGTTGGAAAAAAAACCTTATTTTTAAATTTAATCATTGTACCCCCATTTCCCAATGGTATATATACTATACTTGTAATAACTTTTAGGGATATAGAGGGAAAGACATAAAGGCGGAACACACTCCCATTTTTCTAGGGTTTTCTCTCTAGGTTTAGTTTTTAGGGTTTTTACTTTTACTTGATCTTTAACTAGTTTTTGGAGTTGAATTGGAAGATCCAATCGCTAGGATTCTCAGAGTGCTGGAGCTGAGTTCGATGAGAGATTCATTCCATATTTGTTTTATATTCCTAAACTCTACTCCTATTCTCAATCTTTTAGTATTTTATTTGGTGAAAATATGATATTGTTGGGTTTTGAGGCTGCTATGAGTGGCTAATTTCTCCCCTATGGCTGGTTGTTGAAATTGGTGGTTGCCTTATGGATTTTATTGAATGATTTTTGTGAATTTATGCTTGTGTTGAGGTTGTATGTATGTGGTTCATTGATTTTCCAGGTTTTTATCTAATTGTGGCATGTTAGAGGGTGAAGTTGAGGCCTAGAGCTCAGGGGGTTCCAGAGTGACAGCTAGAAGTATCCCCTTAGGAATTTAATTTTACCTTTAATATCCCACAATTGATCAAATCGAATTAACTTAATCAAAGAGATCTAGGAAAATAGGAATGCCTAGTACTAGGTGGATTTTATTAAGAGGAACATCATTCGACCTTATGTGAAGATCGTAAGGATCGAAAGGTGATCGATCAGAACATAACCCGGGCAATTCAATTGCATGGACCGAAAGGAGACCAATATGATTCCCAAGAACCGATTTGCCTAAGGACAAGTATCACATTGTTTAACCTAGAAGGACCGAAAGGAGAATAGGAATTAGGTGTGAGAAATTGAGGGGAGGTACGAAAGTGTAAACCTTGTACCAAGCTCCTTGAGTAAGCACAAGAATTTATTCACTTAATCGGTATTTTGTGGTGATAAGTCATAAACCCATCAATGGAGACAACTGGCCCTAGAGTTAATCATTAAAGTTTTCTCTCATTTCACTCCAAGCATTTTCTAATTGTCAAGAATTATTTTTAGTTTAATTTAGTTTAAATTTTAGTTAATCATCCATCCCAATCAGTCACATCGCTTAGATAGTGAAATTCTTTAGTAGCCGAGGTACTTAATCCCCATTTAAACCAATTTTTCCCTATGGGTTCGATACTTGAGATTTTTAATTTGAAAGCCACTATATTACTTGTGATCTGTACACTTGCGGATTTGGTTGTTTTTATTCAAAATTTTATATACATGCAAAACAAGTTTTTGGAGCTGTTGCCAAGGAAAGCGTGGTTTAAGTGGAATAGATTAATATTCCAGCGAAAGAGAAGTTTACTTGTGATGCTCTATTTCCCGAGGGTCCGTTGACAACCTTTAACCCGCGGAATACTCTTTGATGTTCGGTAACCCGACACCACTCACGAAAATCGGGCAGAGTCTCCTTTGTACGGGGAGCTCTACCCAAGGTACAACCTGTCCCAACAATTTACAATGACCACACAGGGTCCACATGCGAGTAAAATGAGTAAATGGCCACTGGCCTCAGACACCCACAAAATACATCAACTATTTACAATAGTCTGGTTAAGAGTTAATAAATTGATTTTAATTCAAACATATATTAAATGTACAATTTCTAATACATGTTATACAAATGACAATGTCAAAGCCAATAACCCCTTTCTTCTAAACACGGCCTCTAGTGTGAAAGTACTTGGCCCCTCCGTACACTCCCCTCGCACCAAATATGATCCTCGACGTGGTGAGCAAAGCCCAAGAGAGATAATTTCCTACGTGGGTTACTCCCACTCTAAGTGTACATGTCATGGGCAAACAATCACATCCAAGCAATTACATGAACCTTACTCTTGAATGTCTACATGCCCAATCCTGTCCCGAGTCCCTCACCACTCCTCACGCATGCCCAGCCACCGCGAAAACATCCTTTTATTTTCTTTCATGTCGTGCACTCACACCTCATTTTCTAGGTTACCTTGCATATGAAATGCATTATGTTTATTCTCAAACCAAGACATGCCAATATATATCTTTTACACATGTATTAATAAAATTTACATACATGCTACATGTTATTAATTCTCATCATCACATCAAATTAGTCTCACTAGAGCCAACATGTAACTGTACTAAATGTCTACACACACTGAGTTTATATAATTCCACATCATACAGTTACACATTTTATTCTATAATTTACTTCAACATACAATCCTCAGCACTCCAAAGCCAGAGTAATAATATATATATATATATATATATATATATGATATATATATATATATAAGTATGTTATATATATTACTATATATGCATGTATTAACACAATTAATTCCCATAATTCATATTATTCGATTCTCAATCAATAACACCAAAATTAGCTCACATGGGCTAATTTACCAATCAAGCAATTCATTTTGAATCACTCAACATCATAAAAATCCACACCAAAAATCACGTCACTATTCACATGAACAGTGAAACCCTCGGGTTGGCAATCGCGCACGCCACAACACCGGGATTTTCTCCACTCGGTTCAAGTGTTTTGAGACTGAAAACACGAGCTAATCCAAGCCTCAGAACATCCCCAACCATTTACATGGCTCTTAGCCAAAGAATAACATGAGTAAGAAAAGATCCCTACCTCTTGGAGTTGTCGGAACTCCACCAAATCGGTATCCACACGTAGCTCCTCACTACAGATTGATTTTTGCTTGCCTGCCGAACCGACGGTCCGAATCTGGCCAGGAAATCTATAGAGAACGTTGGCTCTCTCTCTCTAAAATCACAAACCAGCAACTTACTGCCCGTTTTTCTTCCTCCTGCACGTTTTTTCTCTTTTTGTTTTGAGAAGACAACTATTCATTTGTCTTATTATCTCATTAACATTTCATTTAATTCCCAATGTGTCCATTTTCTTGATTTTTGACACTTGGCACAATCTAGGACATCCATCTCATCCTCTCTCTACTCATGCAACATGGGTACATGTAGTAGGCGACTTTTGTCACATCACATATCTCGTTAAACTCCATTTTACAAGACCCAACACCGGTGCCTTTAAAAAACGTGAAATTCCTGGATCGTCTCTGACCACGTGGTAGCTAGATTTCGCGAGACGTTTTTAACCTGAAGTCCTGCTTCTGGCTATTTGAGATCTAGAAAAATTCCGGATTTTGACCGAAATTACCATTTTGCCCTTTTTCAGAAAATTAGATTTTCTCAGGGGTTTCACATTACTAATTTGAGCAAAAATCTTTTTATGCAAGAGTTTTATTTTATTTCTCTTATTTTCATTTTTAGTTTAAATTTAGTTTCTTTTGTATTCAGTTTGTTTACTTTGTTTTCTAGTGTTATTTTTTGATTTCAAGTACCAAATTTGCATGCATAGAAAGTCCAGCGTTGAGTTGTTGCCATTTGATCCTGAAATGGAAAGAACATTGTTCAGACTTAAGAAAGCTAAAGTGTATATCACGTAAATGGAGGATCGACAGTGATGTGATTCAATGAGGGGTCACCGAATATAATGAAATGCCTGGATTTAGAGAACCGACTCTTGGAGACTGTTGGTGACCTATGATGACTGAACATTACTCAGGAATTCGCCATCAGCCTATTGATGCCGATAATTTTGAGTTAAATCCTGCATTAATAAACATGGTTCAGTAGCAACAGTTTGGGGGCAGCCCTTTAGAAGATCCTAATGGCCACTTGTCACCCTTTCTATAATCAGGTGGCACTCAAAAAGATGAATGGACTGACTACAATGTGATTAAACTGGAAGTCATTTTTTCTAAGGGATAAAGCAAGAAATTGGTTCAACAATTTGATGTTAGGCTCAATAGATACTTGGGGGACTCTCGTTGAGAATTTCTTGACTAAGTTCTTCCCGCCACAATTGACTTCACATTTTAGAGCTGAAATCACACAATTTCGACAAGGAGACTAAGAAACACTTTATGATGCATGGGATAGATTCAAAGAGTTGTTGATAAAATGCCCACAATATAGGTATGAGTTGAGTCCTCAAGTGCAAATATTTTATAATGGTCTCAACTACTCACCTAGGGCACTAGTCGATGCAGCATGTGGAGGTTCTACCACGATGAAAACAATAAGAGAAGCCAATTTGATGTTTGAAGAGTTGGCCAAGAACAATTACCAACCTCCTTCTGAGAGAAGAGATGGAAGAAAACAAGGGGAGTCTATGAAATTGACAAGATGAATGTTGTCCTTGAATAAAATTCGCTTTCATGACCGCATTAAATCAACAAGTCTATGAATTTCCACTTGAGAGATTGCATGCTCTCATGGCGACATCCACTTCATTGAAGATGTGGAATCAGAGACATAATACAAGTTATACATTTCGCCCAAATTTTTTTTTCCTTTGTTATACAGAAATCAACCGATTGTTTCGCATGAGCCCCACCAGCTTAGCATCACAATTGCACCTCCGGGATTCCAAAATCAAAGAGCTTTGAGCTTTAACTATAAGGGAAACACAAGACAAGCTAGAGTTAATGAGCTGTTATTAGCAATGAATGAAATGAAAAAGAGCAATGAGTCATGTCTTACACAGTTGAAGAACAATCAGCTCACTTTTGGTATGCACATTAAAAGTTTAGAAAACATTCAACCAACCATGGGAACTTGCATGAAAAATCTGGAGCACAAGCAAGCGAATATTGGCACATGCATGATGAACATGGAAACGAATCAGGCCAATCTTGGAGCATCTCTCAAAAATCTAGAAACTCAAATGGGTCAATTGGCCTAATATGTAAGAGAAAATCCCCTAAAATCATTTCCAAGTGATATTGAAACCAATCCAAAGCAATGCATGGATGTCACTTTAAGAAGTGGAAAAGAGCTTGAAGAGCCGAAAAAGAATTCAAATGAAGAAGAGCAACCTGAAAAGAAAAAGATTGAAATTGAAGTTGAAGAAAAAATGGAGGCTAAAACTGAGAAAGGAGCTGAAATAACAAATAAAGGAAATGGTTAAAAATCTGATTGTGGTTGTTCCGAGAAGAATTTCTTTTCCGAAAAACCCTTTTCAGGCACTCCACCCTTACCTTTATCCTAGAAATTAAAAAAAACCAAGCTGGATGAACAATTTTGCTAATTTCCTTAATATGTTTAAGAAACTCAAGATCAATATTTCGTTTGCCGATGCTTTGGCTCAAATGCCTAACTATGTAAAATTTATGAAGGAGATAATGAGCAACAAGAAGAAGTTAGAGGCATATGGAATAGTGAACTTGTTTGAAAATTGTAGTGTAATCATCCAACGGAAACTCCTAGAAAAACTTAAAGATCCGGGTAGTTTCACTATACCTTGTGTCATTGGGGAGCATACATTTAGTAAGGCACAGTGATCTCGGGGCAAAGTACAAATTCGATGCCATTCGGGGTGGCTAAAAAGCCACTCGGGAAACACGCCTTGTAAAACCCAAGAAAAATTCATTTTTTCCCCGAAAATGGCAAACGGTACCTGTCCCTATAGTACAGTGTGGAAAATTTTGAAATTCTAGACCTTGGTGACTCCGAATCCGACCTCACCAATAAATTTGTCTCATGGAGTTTAGTTACCTTGACGAATTTCGTCGAATTATGAGGTGGTCGAAATTTCATATAATTCAAGGTGAGACGGGTAAATGGCATGAAAACGTGTGGCACGGCGCTACATGGCATCATGACTTAAAATAGGGACATGTGGAAAATGCCACATGGTGAGACCATGTGTTGTCTTGAAAAGATCAAGTGGGGAGTGGATAAGGATGGATGAAAGATTAATGAGTGGTATAAGTGTCATAGATGACACTTGTCACCGTGCAAACAGCGTGGCTACACGGGATCCATGTGTCACACCCTCAAAGAAAGATCAAGCAGTGGATAAGACTCGATGAAGGAAAGGGAAAAGGAGAAGGAAGTCCGGGCTTACTAGATTCCAAAGGCTCGAACAACGAGTCTGACGTTAAGAAGCGAGCCGGATCGCGCCCAAGATGTAGTTCTCTCCTACCGTTACCCTGTCTAAGGCCATTCGATGGCCATGAGGTGTATCCCTAACGGTGGGGTTGATTCAAGAACAGTTGTGATCAAATTGTTGGTGAATTACGGACCAATTCCTCTGGCCCTCATGCCTCTTAATTGTAATTCAAGTAGGTTGTACTATGGAAAATAAGTGGCTCGAAATATGATGATTTTGTAGTGTATCAGTGCTGGACATGGACGGACATGTTGAACTGTGTGTACTGTTCTGGGTTTGAACATGAAGATCCAGTTTTTGTGTTGTTTCTTGATTGAATGATATGCAAGTGTGTGAAAAATCATGTGGATATACACTGAACTGATGTATTTACAAGGGTTATATTATGGATGTAAATTGTATACTATAGATATAATTATCCATGAATCAAGGCAAACGTTGCATTAGCTCCTCATCATGCATGTAATACGCGAAAGAATATGCAATGGAATTCTGCATTGCATATGCACGGGGACATTGTCTGAAACGGGTGTGAGTGCATGGCATGAAAGAACATTGTGTTTGGTGTTTAAATGGTGGGCTCTAAAAAAGGGACGACATCTTAGAGTCGCACGATTTGGAAATTATGTGTCGGGTAGTAGCAAGAAGGGATAAACACCCCCCTCAGGTGAAAGGCTTGTATTCTTGGTTAGACATATGCATCCAGCAGTGAAAGTCCGCAAAAGTGTTGGAAGGTGTACGACGCCTGCAATGAAACCCTGGATAGTTCATTACCCATAAAAGACACATGGCTTTTGAATAAAGCGGTTTTTCGGAGGCTGTCCAAGGAGTTGAAATATAAAACAAAAATATTTTGTTTTGGAAATGAAGGTTTTTCATATATGAAGTGTGCATGTGTGAGGGAGTCAAGGAGGCTCGACATTAGTATGACATGAGAGCATTCGCTATAGAAATGTACA
The DNA here is from genome assembly GCA_016808115.1 of Tetrastigma voinierianum. NCBI lineage: Eukaryota > Viridiplantae > Streptophyta > Magnoliopsida > Vitales > Vitaceae > Tetrastigma > Tetrastigma voinierianum. The sequence goes on from JAEQBH010000299.1 coordinate 58,054, forward strand.
TGTTTTGCCTGATGCGATAAATTACAAATTACAGCATTGCATGTGCACTTAGTGGAGTAGCCTTGTAGGAGAATTCCTTTATCAAGTATCGCTTCACCCCATCAGAAATTATTTCGTGCTTGAGGCCCACTAGGAGATGGAACTCATCTAAGGCTTTAATGGTAAAGAAGGCCAGATTTTGGCTTATTCTGTATTTTGTAAAATTGTGGACAGTTATCCAGTTTTTCTGTTATAGGTATGAAGAGCGAGGGTCAAACCTTACTTGAATTGTTTAATACAATTCGACAGGTTTTTCCTAGATATTTATGTTTCCTTTATTATGCTGAGGCCATTGTGACAACTTAGAGTGCCTTGGGAAAAAGCTGGAGGAGCAGGAAATGCCAGAAAGGTTATTGCAGGTTTAGGCAAGTTTTAGGTCGCGAGGTGGTTTTTCGGGTCACAACAAAGATTTCGTCCCGTGTCTGTGACGTAGGCCCCCGCGGTCGCGACATGGTTCTCATGCTACATGCAATTGCTTGGTCGCGACATGGTATTTTCATGTCGCGACGTTGCTTTTGTTTCATCAGGACGATGCGTTACAGAAAGCCCGCGCGCGATCGGGATGGTCGCGACAAGAGGTCGTGTTGCAACAGTTTGGCCTCTCAAGTGTGGATTTTATGTCATTACAAAGTGTTTTTATGTCGCATAGCCTGGGCTCAAGACTCAAGCAGTTTTTATGTCGCGACAAAGTCGCCAAGGTGAATTTATGTCGCGATGTAATATTTTTGTGTCGCGACGTAGCTCGCCTCGTCAGGCTTTATGTCGCGCTAGCGATTCTTACATCGCAACAGAGTTTGTGCTCTGCATGTAGGATTTTAGGTCGCGACAGAGTATTTTCTTAACTTTGTTTGAGTTTGGGGCCAAGGCTAAGAGAGTTTACGTCGCGACAAAGAATTTGATGTCGCAACAGAGTTGCTTGGAGTTGTGTTGCGACAGGGTATACCTTACGTTGTGACAGAGAGTTCCAGGACATGAGGTCTTCCATGTTGCGACATAGTGTTCGCGTCGCAAGACACCGCTATTCGCAACCAGGCTATAGCTACGACAGACGCCTCGTCATGTATAGTGTGGCGCTACATTGCGCCGCGATTGTTAGCGCCATGCACACGCAAATGCATCAGCCGGCCACGACAGATGCAGGTAATATGTCCCTAGATGCACTTCTTACAAAGTGGGTAAAAAAAGAAAAGAAAAGAAAAAAAGAAAAAAGAGACCCTCGATTTGGCGCCACATGCCTACAACGTCATCACTTCAAATGGCTGATCGATTAATGGCTTTACGAAAAGGTATTATTGAAGATGTTCTCATAAAAGTAGGCAAGTTCATTTTCCTTGTAGAATTTGTGGTATTAGACATGGAGGAGGATGAAAAAGTACCTCTCATTTTTTGGAGACCTTTTCTAGCCACAAGTCGGGCCCTTATTGATGTAGAAAGTAGAGAATTGACTTTAAGAGTCGGAGATGACAAAGTGCAATTGAGCATCTATAAAAAGGACAAGCTTCAGAATAAAGAAAGTGAAGTGTGCATGAGAATCGAAGCCATACGCATGCAAGGAGTGGAGATCACTAAAAAAGCACTTGAAAAAGACCCCAGTTCTATCTCATCGAGTAAAGAACAACGGGGAAGAAAATGGAAGTTAAGCTTGAATTCAAAAGGGGATCAAACTAAAATGGTACCAATCTTGAAGAAAGTTGATGTAATGTATATATTAGCCGTGGGAATTGAAAAATCAACCGATGTGAAGAAAAAGAAAAACAAGCAAAAGACATCCATCCTACTGAAGAATCTAATTCCATCACGTTTTGGTAAACATGACCAAGTACATATCATCCATTCCCCGAGTTGAGTAAAAAATCTCATCATTCTTTGAGCACCAACGGTGCGACATGGCTTCCTCGAGTTGTCAACACTAAAAATGGGAAAATGCGTCTTTGTTTTTGCTTGAGGACAAGCAAAATGTTAAGTTTGGGGGTGTTGTTTGGTGTGAATCATACCTACATTTTGAGTGTGTTTTTCATGTATTTATGTAACTCAAATGCTAGATTCACACCCTATTCATCAATATTACACTAATCTCCCATTTTGTAATGTTTTACAGATAATGAAGAAAAAATCAAGCAAAGAAAGGGGTGAAAGACATGAAGACAGAAGCTGTGCTCGAAGGCACTGCTTCACATAAGCAAAGGCCAACCTTCGCCGCGGAAAGGGTTTGCTTAGGTGAAAGAGCAGCTCGCCTCGGTGAAGGAGCACTGCCATCTCAAGACTACCCTTGGGTTCGCCTAGGTGAAGCTTGTCTTCGCCGAGGTGAAGGACCAGTACACCAGAAGAAGACACTTGTCTTTGCCCAAGCGAAGCTCAGTTCGCTTAGGCGAAGAATATCTGGCTGGAACAAAAATATACCTATTTTTAGCCTAATCATTGGCCCATTTCCCAATGGTATATATACAATACTTGTAATAGCTTTTAGGGATATAGAGGGAAAGACATAGAGGCGGAACACACTCCAATTTTTCTAGGGTTTTCATTCTAGGTTTAGTTTTTAGTGTTTTTACTTTTACTTGATCCTTAGCTAGTTTTTGGAGTTGAATTGGATGATCCAGCTGCTAGGGGATTCCTTGTAGTAGTGGAGCTGAGTTTGGATGAGATTCATTCCATATTTGTTTTATATTCCTAAACGCTACTCTTATTCTTAATCTTTTAGTATTTTATTTGGTGCAAATATGATATCATTGGTTTTCGAGGTCAGTTATGAGGTCTAATTTTTCCTTGTATTGGTCATGAAATTGGTGGTTGCCTTATGGATTTTATTGAATGATTTTTGTGAATTTATGCTTGTGTTGAGGTTGTATGTATGTGGTTAATTGATTTTCCAAGTTTTTATCTAATTATTGTATGTTAGAGGGTAAAGTTGAGACCTAGAGCTCAGAGGGTTCCAGAGTGACAGCTAGAAGTATCCCCTTAGGAATTGAATTTTACTTTTAATATCTCACAATTGATAAAATCGAATTAACTTAATCAAAGAGATCTAGGAAACTAGGAATGCCTAGTACTAGGTGGATTTTATTAAGAGGGACATCATTCGACCTTATGTGAAGATCGTAAGGACCGAAAGGTGATTAATCAGAACATAACTCGGGCAATTCTATTGCATGGACTTAAAGGAGACCAATAGGATTCCCAAGGACTGTTTTGCCTAAGGACAAGTATCACATTGTTTGACCTAGAATGACTAAAAGGAGAATAGGAATTAGGTGTGAGAAATTGAGGGGAGATACGAAGTGTAAACCTCGTACCGAGCTCCTTGGGTAACCATAAGAATTTATTCACTTAATCGGTATTTGGTGGTGATAAGTCATAAACCCATTAATGGAGACAACCGACCCTAGTGTTAATCATTAAAGTTTTCTCTCATTTCACTCCGAGCATTTGCTAATTGTCAAGAATTATTTTTAGTTTAATTTTAGTTAATCATCCATCTTAATCAATCACATCACTTAGATAGTGAAATTCTTTAGTAGTCGTGGTACTTAATCCTCATTTAAACCAATTTTTCCCTATGGGTTGGATACTTGAGGTTTTTAATTTGAATGTCACTATATTACTTGTGATCCGTACATTTGCGAATTTGGTGGTTTTATTCAAAATTTTATAAACATGAAAATAATTGAACACCCGAAAACGGTGCAAAAAACTTGATAGGCGTAAATGTGATATGCATATAAAATATGCAATAAAAAAAAATGTAATGAGCGCCTATTTGCACAAGTATATGCTTGTCAAGTAATACAGTGTACGAAATGTATAGAGATCGATCCACAGGGAAATTGGGGATGCTAAGTACCAAAATTAGAATACCTCTTTAATATCCAAACGGTCAATATGGGATCAAAGTAGAATTTAACCTAAACTAATGAAATCTAAATCTAACGAATGAAATGTGCAACTAAGGGATACCAAGAGATGATAGAATCCTAGGGTATTTGGTGCAATTAGGCTATCCTCTTTATTAAGGTGTCCCATCACTATAGAAGTTAAGGTCTCTCAAGGTAAGTTCAATTTGAGAAAAAGAGGTTGAAGCTAAAGTGTATAATTGAGAACTAGTGTGTGTGAGCATAGGAGTTTCATTAAGAAATGATTTCTTAAGAAACAAAGAGGATATTCAAGCCAAGTCTCCCACAACCAAAAGATACACTTAAGTCCTAGATCAAAGAAGTGCAAACATATCCCAAATTGACTAAGAAAACAATTTAAGCACAAAACCAATGAATTCTTAAAACAATTACTAGGCACCAACTCAACTCATATGAGACACAAAAAAAATAAAAAGAAAGAAAGAAAAACACATGCAAATAACCAAACAACTAAAAACTGTAACTAAAATAGGTAAGGAGATACAAAAGTTGGATTTTTGAAAAACTTTTAAATTCTTGAATTTACAACCCCCAAACTTAAACTACACATTGTCTTCAATATGAAACAAAAGCAAGAATGGATAATGAGTACTCCCCTAAGGTTGATCAAGTCTCCGAAAGTTGCTATAATGAATATGGCTTGCTTTGGAGGCAAAGATGTTTGGAGGGATTAAACCTTAAGTCCAAATGAAGGGGATGCTTGAATATGGTTTCCTCCTTGGTTCTTTAAGCCTCCCAAAATGATTGAACTTCAAGATTTCAAATTTTTAGCTTCCAAAACCATTTTTGAATCTCCAAAAACCTGAAATCCCAAAAACTAAAACAAGGAAAAATAAAACTAGTCAAGAAAATTTATTCAAAAGCAACTTAAAACTAACTAAGAAATGGAAAAAGGGAAAGTAAACTTATTGAGTTTGGGTCTCCTCCTAAGAAGTTGCTTGTAGAGTCCAGCTTGACTCTACCAACAACAAACATGTAGGAAATTCCCACCTCCATCCATTCCTAAGAATCGAAAGTTGTGCTCTAATAGCATCTTGGGCACATAGGCATTGAAGATCATTATTTTTTTTTAGATTTTATATATTTTTTTTGTTCACAATGGTGATTCCCAGTTCCTTACTCATCTTAATGATGCACTCCTCTACCTTGGACATGGGGGGTAACTTTCGTAATTTTCGATTTCTCATGCATCTAACCCATGGAGCCATCTCCGGAGTAGTCTTTTTAATGTTGTCTTTTGTCTTTTCATGTGATTCTAGAGAAGTTGAATCATCTTCCTTCACAACTAAGTCTTTCAATTCCTTGGCATCATATTCTCTTCAGGTTCCGAGTGTAGGCAAACTTTTGTCAGTTTTTCTTTAAAAGTATCATACCATTTGCCTCGCTCGCACTCCTCCAATCTCTCAAGTTAGGCTGGATTAATTTAAGATGTTCACCTATCTATGAATTGAACTTGAGAGTTGGCAAATTCAGCATGACGTCTTTCTAATTCATCCATGGTTGCCTCTAACTTTGTCATTCTCTCATGTGGAGGTTGACTTTTCTCATTTTGATCAAGAAACCTTGGCAACCCAACTTGAGAGTAGTTCATTTCAGCATGAACTCTTTCTAATTTAACCATTGTTTCTTATAGGCTTGATCTTTGACCTGTGGAGTTTAAAGAGTGGTGGCACTTTTTGTATTCCATGAGGTGTTTAGGTGTTGGATCCCATCCAAACTATGATTGCCTGGCGCATGGGGGTACCTCCATATTGAGCATAATTCTTTGATGCATAAGGTTGCCACACTTGACTCCTTACTTGAGTTGTCACTCTTCTTTGATGCTTATTGGCCAATTACCTCATTCCTAGTTGTTGACTAAGGAGAGCTAGTTGTTTTGTCAACTCAATGACTTGTGATTTAAACCTACAAAAAAAAAAAAAAAAGGGTAAAGAAGACAAGAAAGAACAAACTAAAAGGAAACAAGAAAAAAAAATTGGATAAAAAAAAATGTTTGAAGTACCAAAGAAGTACTTGGTATTGATATTGTTGATATTAGCATAAAACACCGTAATTTTCCCTGCAACAGCGCCAAAAACTTGATAGGCGTAAACGTGATATGCGTATAAAATATGCAATAAAAATATGTAATGAGCGCCTATTTGCGCAAGTATACACTTGTCAAGTAATACATTGTACGAAATGTACAGAGATCGATCCACAGGGAAATTAGGGATGCTAAGTACCAAAATTAGAATACCTCTCTAATATCCAAACGATCAATATGAGATCAAAACATAATTTAACCTAAACTAATGAAATCTAAATCTAACGAATGAAATGTGAACTAAGGGGTACCTAGATATGATAAAATCCTAGGGTATTTGGTGCAATTGGATAATCCTATTATATCTAAGCCAAAATTCCATCCTATTGTCTCTTGAAAAGCTCTCTAAGGCGACTCTTGCCTAAATTAATTATAAGCCTTTCTCGAGGTCAAATAAGCTACCAACTAATATAGGTTTCTTGCTTTAAGATGCAAGAATCTCACACGCCTCCTAATTACCGATAATTTCTACACTACCTAGTTGATTAGGTTGATTCACCTATGTCTAATTCCTTACTCCATTCTCAGATCTTGCAAGCAACTACTCACCATATTAAGATTAGCTAGAAATCAATATGTAAACAAAACGGAGTATGAATCGATAGACATGACAATCACAAATAGATAATAGAAAAAGGGGAAATTAACAAATAGATATAAGCTTCATGTCCAAAATACAACCAAAAACCTAAACTACGGAATTAAAACATATTAGAGGTTTGGTACAACACAAAATCAGGATAAAACATGAGAAAAATTGAAGAAGAAACTCTAATGATGAAAGCTGATGGGTCCTTGGTCTTCTTCCATCAAATCCCTAAGTTCTTCTCCCAAATCTTGAAGAACAACTACTAAGCCTCCTCTCTTGTCCCAAAGTGTGAACTTCCTCTTTCAAGAACAAGAGGGGAGAAAACCTAAGGAGGGTTCTCTCTCTCAAAGTTGAAACCTTCCCGAACTACCGAATTGTCGAACTCCCCTGGTGTCATTCCTTGATCTTCTTTTATAAACCTCCTCAAATTAGGTCAAAATGGGCTATTTCCATTGTTGGGCACCATTGCTTCGCTGGAACGAAGATGTCTTTGTCGTGACGAACCCAAGAGTCTATTGATCATATTTTGTCTCTTCATCGCGACGAACACGTAACTTTGTCCATGTGATTCTTCGACTTCATTGTGACGAAGGGTCTCTCCATTGCGACGAAGGTGATGCTCATCGTGACGAACCAGTGGAGCTATTGCATGCTGTATGGTGGAATTGATGATTTTTCTTCCATTTTTCACTCATTTTTTCACAATTCCGCCAAATGGTTAACTTAATCATAAAGATGAATATTTAGAGAATTAGGACACTTAGTTAACATAAAAATACTAAAAATAGCAAACACAGATAAAATGAGTATTAAGATACTCATCATTTGCTAATGAATTATGGGCCATCATTGATGGAATGGGGCACCTTGAGCCCAGAACATCTGATGTTCTCTTCACAAATTGCTTGAGTTGGGTTGCCTTGATCTACGCATAGGCCTCGGCTTCTACCCACTTTATGAAATAATCAGTGACTATCAAGATAAATTTTCGTTGACACATAGCTAGGGGTAATGATCCCATAATATCAACACCCCAATTATAGAAAGGTCATGGACTTGACATAATTCTTCATCGTGTGCGGTAGAAGCGCATGTCATAGTGCGTGGCCAGTGAAGGTCGCCAATATGGAGTGCAAACAAATGCCTCCGTGGACTTGTTCGATGATTCGTTTCACCTCGTCGAGTGGGACACATCTCTGGTATGGACCAGAAAATGATCGCCTATACAGGATGTCGTTTATCAAGGTGTACTTGGCTACTCAAGCTCTTACTTTCACAGCCTCGCTTTTGTTAGCGAGCAAGGTCCCGTTTCTTAAGTAGTTCAAGATAGGGATATCCATGAGTTTTCAGCTTGATACTTGTTTGTGAGGATCGCCGTATTATAAATAGATGGATGATCTATTATACTTAACTACACGTGGCAAGGGTATGGAGGGTAGGATGCTAAATTGGCTAGAGCATCGACCATTCGGTTTTCTACTTTAGGGACTGGAAGCCCTTGTGATTAGGTGAATCTAACCATTGAGTTGAGCCGACTTCAAATATTGCGCCATTCTCCACGTTTTTAACCCATTGCTCACACTCATAATTGGGATGTTACAAACTACGAGTCCCATCGGAGCTCCAAGTTTGCGACTAAGAGTTCCTTAGCCAATTGTAGCCGAAGCGAAACGATTTCGTGATACAGCACCATGTGGAGCGCGAATCAAACTTTACCACCTCAATGGATAAGGCTTCTGAGGATTGTAGAATCATACCGGTGCCCTCCCACTACTCGGGATGAGCCATCAATCTCAAGGATCCATAATGTTTCATCGAGGTCTCGAGGCTACACACTTGACAACTCAACTATAAAGTTCACGATTTATCCTTTTATAGTCAATCTTGAGCGATACTCCATGTCAAACTCACTTAACTCAACAGCCCATTTCAGGAGTCGCCCGAAGCATCTGGTTTATGGAGTATGGCTTTGATCGAATAGCTGGTGAGTATGACTATAGTGTGAGCTTGGAAGTACGGGCACAATTTCTTCGTTGCCATTCTAAGAGCTAACACGATTCGCTCAAAATCAGTGTATCTAATTTCAGTATCTGTTAACATCTTACTCACAAAGTAAACAGGCTTTTACTTGCTATCTAAGCCCGACCTTACTAAAGTTGTGCTCGTGGATGTAGCCAAGATGGCCAGATATAGGTAGAACTCCTCACCATCAACCGGTTGGGACTGAGATAGAGAGGAGGCAATGTACTCCTTGATAGGGTGAAAGGCCTTGTCACATTCTGGTCCCCATCCCTTCATAGAAGCTTCTTTCAGCGTTGTGACGAATGGTTGAAGATGATCTAAGTATCTGGAGATGAATCTGTTTAGTGTCGCTAACTTTCATGTGAGAATATCTGCTTCTTGGTGATAGGGGGTTGCATTTGCTCAATGTCTTTGACTTTTCTAGGGGCCATTTGGATCCCCCTTTGGATTACCAAGAACCCAAGGAAATTCCTAGACCTGTCTCTAAATGCTCACTTGTCTGGATTCAAGCGCAAGCGATGCAACCTCATTAATTGAAATGCATCTTGCAAGTGAGCTATATGGTCTCCTCGAGACTTTAATTTGACCAGCATGTCATCTATATACCCTTCCATGTCGCAAGTGAATTATGAATGCCGTGTTTGCTGAATCGGGAGATACATCGAGATCTGATTGTAGCCAGAGTACTTGTTGAGGAAGGATAGGAGTTGATGGCCAACTGTTGCATCTACTATCTGATCGATACGGGGGAGGGGGAATGTGTCCTCTAGGAAAGCATCATTTAGATTAGAATAATCGACGCGCACGTACCATTTTCCATTCTTCTTGGGGACGACCATAACGTTGGATAGCCATTCGGAGTATTGAATCTCTTTGATGAAACCGACCCTGAGGAATTTGTCAACTTCCTATTTTATGACTTCTTGGCGTGCTGGATGAAATAGTATCAATTTCTGATGTACTAACTTGCATTCTTTCTGAAAGTTCAGGTAGTGCTGAGCCATAGTAGGAGAAATACTAGGCATGTTAGCATGGGACCATGCAAAAATATTAGAGAACTCCCTACTACAGTGATAAGAAGGAGTTAATCTTTTCTTGCGAAAGGGAATTTCCTAAGCTAACCTACTCTGGCTTGTTTAGGTTGAATAGTAGATGCAACTGTAGAGGCTCCATGATTTTGCAATCATCATGCTTGGCGAGGTGGGCCTTGAGCTGTCGCTGCTATTTGGTCGGCGTGTCATCCTTATGCTCTTTGACCTAGTAGCAGGTGTGAACCCTCAATCGATCCACGGGCTGGTGCGACTTGCTAAAAAAGTATGTTTTCGAGTTTTGGAAAATCCGTCTCTCCTGATTTAGTTTTGGAGTCACCACTTCCTTTGTTTAAAAAAAAAAGGGAAGAAATCAAGTAAGAACAAAAAAACCCCTAATGACTCTATGTTGGGAAAAAACGGTCCACAAAACTAGATTTCTGGGTCCGGGGATTAGGTTACCTATCGGGAAGGTACCTCATACAAGGTAGAACCCCTCTAGGCTTGGAACACGGTCTCTAATAATGAATTAAGTACGTTGGAGTATGTGGATCGAAGAGCAGTTGACCTTAGGCTAAACAGATGGTATGATTCACACAAACCTAGGTGGCATCTAGCGTACATTTAATCTCAACAAATTACAATCAAAGGCACATCCCTGTGGTCTCTAGCCATGCACTACAAGGGAAAGTTAGTCACATATTTCAAGCATACAACAATCCCTCAAAATCAAATGTCAAAAACAAAGGAAACCATGATAAATCATACATTGAATCTCAACCGTTCATTGCTACTACTCCACCTATGTAGCCATAAAACCATAACAAATCCCAAAAAAAAAAATAAAAAAAAATCAGCTTCAATAATTCACTACCAATCACTAGTCCTCTCTAACCACTTTTCACCTACATAGCCCATAAATCTCATGAATCCAAAAATGGACCCAGGTTAATTCGAACCGAACCCCATTTCAGACTAGAAACATAGCGCTACACTGATCTGGAGCGAATGGGCTTGAACCACAAAGATTATGAGCTCCAATTGTACCAAAATCAAAGCTACCCATGAAAAATCCAACAAACCGGCTGAGCTAGCTCTCAATTGGTAGAGCCAGTTGAGAAAAATTCTCAATTTTTTTTCAAAAAATTCCTCAAGGAGTAAGGAACCCAACAAAAAAAATGGTGCAGGATTCTAAGCCTATATGAGTGAGAATCGACCAAAACAAGGCAAAGTGCTCTAAAACGAGGCTGCAACCATGCCACCCCATCCTATTAAAATGAAGGCCATGGAACCCAATATCCTATAGGCAATGTGGCTACTCCAACCCAAAGATCCAAATTGAAATTCAGCTACTTAAAGCCTCCTCCTATAGCCACTTAAGTCCTCTAGAACCAAGCTGAAATTCAGCTACGTAAATCTCATGAATCGAGCTGTAATTTCAGCTACATGAAGCATCCATAAATCGATTAATAAATAAAAAAAATCAACAAGGAGAAGCATGATCAGTGCTGAATTTCTTTAATGCATCAAGATTAATTAAGGAAAATAAGAATCTGAAGGTCCTAAACTAAGGATATTTATGAGAACCATCCTCCCAGTATGAGCATTGAAACCTGTCCATTCAACTCAAAGGAATGACAACCATGGAAATCCCATAGTTATCATAACTATACAAACCATGAAGGCCTCATGAGACCATCAAACCTAGTAAGAATTCATGGCAACATACAGAAATGGGGAGTTTATTTTTGTAACTGATGGCAAAACCTTAAAGACCCTTACCATCCTAAACAGAATGTGTCCTAGATGGTTGTTCAAGAAGATATTTTCTATATGCTCAAAACAAACTCTTAACATAGGCAAAAAATATGAGACAAAAAGCTAATAGGATTTTGATCTTACCTTTACTCCTCTTTATTCCTTCTACACATGCAGTTCCCTATGAGAGTGTCACTAGTTCCAATCGTCAAAGCCTTTACCTAAATAGAAACTTCCTCTGTTATACTCCTTTCTCTACCACCCCAAACGCAAGGACCTCTTCAAATGTCCCAAGACTCCCATAAGCATGACCTTCACTTTAAAAACTAGAAGAAAAACTCTCTCAGCTCTCCTTATTCAGAAAAAGATCCGTCAATCAGAGTCTTCCCCTTTAAAAAAAATCAAAGGTCCCCCCTTCCCTTCTCCTTCTCCTCTTCCTCTATATCTTTATTTTTTCTTAAGAATCCAAGCCAACTCCATTTTTCTCACCTTCAATCATGGGAACTCACCCCCAATCAACCACGGACTCTCCCAGCTCCATAAATACTCTTCCATTGACGAGGTCAGCAGCTTACCACATTTACTTCCTTGCTTAACCACCAAGAATCCACATGGATTCAAAGTGGGTTGCAAGCAACCCATAAAATGGCCCAAATTTAGACCCAAACCATGCTTAAGATTGATCTAGAGCGAATGGGCTCAAACCAAAAAGATTATGGGCTCTAATTGTACCAAAAGCATAGCTATTTATGAAAAATTTGACGAATCGGTTGAACTGGTTCCCAACTGGTGGAGCTGGTTGAGAAAAATTCTCAAATTTTGTCAAAAGACTTCTCAAAGAGTAAGGAATCCAACAAAAAAAATGGTGCATGATTTCGAGTCTGGATGATGAAGATATGACTAAACATGCTTGAACGCTCTGAATTTGAAAGTGCTCCCATAATGAACTCCAATAAATTGGAAGCACATAGGCCATTTCTATCATGTAGCAAAGTACGACCCAAGGATTTGACCATGATGGCACCTCAAAATAGACAGAATGTACGCACTGAACCGAATCATAGGTGACCGACCTCACGCGAGGTTCAAAAATCGATAAAGCTAAAAAAAGGGGTTCCGAGCCCATGTCAATCAAACTAGGTCAAGTGACACCCCTAGGAAGCACGCAAGAGTCATGGGACAAAATTGGGGTTGTGACCTTCATTTTAGAGTGTCGTTGACAACTTAGTCGGCCGTGGAATGCTCGTGGATGTCGGGGTCAACCCGACACCACTCCCACACGAAAATCGGGCGAGAGTCTCCTTTGTACGGGGGCTCTGCCCAGGCTAAAACTCTAAACGGTTCAATATGACCACATAGGGTCCAGTGCAAATAAAATGATGACTACTTGGGCCTATCGATACTCACAATATAATGTCCAGCCCAGTTATCTCACATGGTTGAGAGTTATACATTACTCTTAATACAAATACATATTAAAATTTACAATTCTAATACATATTATCCCAAAACATCAAAGCCACAGCCCGACTTTCTTCAAAATCGGCCTCCCCAAGATGGCGTCTCCTAGTACGCTCTTTGTACTTGAAATAATATATTCCTCCACGGGAGTACAGGCTAATGCCAGTGGTGAGATCACCACACAAGGGGTTACTCTCGCTAAGTGCATATGCAATGATCCTATGTAAACACACACTCAAGTAAATACGTGAATCTTACTTGAATGTCTAAATGACCAACCCATGTCAAGTCCTCATGACTCCTCTACACTTGCTAAGCCATGTATGAGAAGCATTAACTTTCAAAACAAAGGTATTTGTTTTTAATTGTGGACAACCTCCTATGTATATCAATTGGGCCATTTCGACTGATTGATATTTTATATGGACTACCCTCAGATGTTGTAATGGACACACTCAGATAATTATTATTAATTAAGCCATAAAGAACAATTCTCTCGATAAGCCACCTCATGCAACTCCTCCTGTTCTAGAGATTGCTGGTGCATATGGAATCATGATGCCAATTCGATAAATTTATACAACACATGCAAATATATATAACATGATATACATTTACATAATTTAATCACACAAACATGTTATGCGCATTCACCATCAATTACACCAAAAATTAGCTCACATGGGCTAATTAACAAACCTGAAGCAATTAGTTTGAATTATTGATAAACACATTTCACAAGAATTAATTTGTCACTATTCATGTGAACATTAAAACCACCGGGTTCTTTGTTCTGATACTATCAAACATCGATTCCGCCGTGAAACGGGAATTTATGGTCATTAGGCCTTATACACATCCTGATACATGATTTAATGCATAAATCACAACCAACTGACCCACCTTGTCCACACACGGTCGTGGACTGTCAGATAAGAAAAAAATTCTAACAATTCGGTCCCAAGTTTTGGGACCGATCAAACGACCATTCAAGGCCTCAACCCAACCGAAATATCATAAAACACTTAAACAAAGTGTAAAACTCAAGTAGGATAAAACCCCTACCTCATGGAGTTTGTCGAAACTCCTCAAAACCGGAGCCCACGCATAGGCATCGCCGCGTAGAGCAACCTTCCTTTTTGTCCTGAAGTATTTCGACGGTCGGATCTCCCGGAATCTTAGAGAGAAGTTTCTCTCTCTCTAAAAAGATATCACAAAACCAGAGCTCTCCCTTTTTCTTTTTCTTTTTTCCCAGCTATTGCCTGATTTGCTCCTTTGAAGGAGATGGTCACTGTAGCTCTTTTGTCTTTTTCCATTTAAACTTTCCATTAATGACATCTATGTCCCTTTTTTCCCCAGTTTTTACACTTGGCATTATCTCGGCCATCCATTTCCATCATTTCTCTATTCATGCAACATAAGTAACATTAGAACATGTTATAAGTGACTTTCGTCACATCACATGTCGTTTTACGGCACCCGAAACGTGATGCCTCAAAAAACGTGCAAATTCCGATTGTCTCGGAATTTGACGAAATTCGACGTGCTAGCTAGATTTTGTGAGACGATTCCAACGGTGAAATCCGTTTCATCATCCGAGACCTAGAGAATAAATTTCGGATTTTTTTTACCAAAATTACGGTTTTGCCTTTTTTGAGAAAATTGGATTTTCTCGGGTCTTACAGGGGGTCTACAAATGTGCCCCTCTTTTAGTAGCGTGAATGAACGAGTTATTCACAGGTACATAGTACGAGCGATGAATATTTGAAATGAACTATAGTGAAGAAATCATAAGACCAACAATTTTGTCCCCTTGCAACAACAAAGGAGGCTAAGGGAAATGGGTTATGATAATTGAATGGACTAAGGGATCAGCGAAAGTACCTAAGAAGGGTCCAAGCAAGTACCAGAGAAGGATCCAAGCAGGTACCAGGGAAGGATCTAAGCAAGTACCAAGGAATAGTCTGGGTAAGTACTGAAGAAGGGTCCAAGCGAGTATTGAGGAAGGGTTTGGGTGAGTACTAAAGAAGGGTCCGGGAGAGTACCGAAGAAGGGTCCGGGCAAGTACCGGAGAATAGTCCAGGTAAGTATCGGAGGGTGCGGGTGAGTCTAGAAGAAGGTTACGGGTGAGTCACCAGAAGAATAGTTAAGTGAGTGCAGGAAGGGTCAACGACAAGTATCGAGAAGAAGGTTAGGCGAGTATTGGAGAAGGTGCAGATGATGGGAGAAGGGTCTAGGCAAGTATCGAAGAACCCAAAATGGAAGGAGGCGATCGCGATGACCAGAAACTCCTAATAACTAGCAATAGAAGCCATCTCAGTAAGAAAATGGGGTATACTTGATATAGCGTCATGGAAAACCGCTCTAAATGACTTAAAGAAGCGAAGTCGAGACGGAACTCATAAGAAATGGTGGAAAGAATGAGGAAATGCCCCATGCGATGGCATGCAAACATTAAAGATAAGAATGAATGGAAAGTAAGGGGGGTATGCCCCAGTTCAAGAAATTAGTGCCAAGTCAAAATCCTAAAACTACACATGCAGTTAAAAACAAAAAGCTAAAAGCATCACATACGATCCTCCATAAAAAGAATAAACCACTACTTCCCATAATACACCATGTTCCCAAGAACGGGTAGAAGAGCAGCCCTTGATATACGCCATATAAGCATCATAGCCAGACAACTCTGAAATATATCTATGATAAACATCGTCTAAATAAACACATGAACTTGACAATGTATGGGCTATGCCCCAGTGAACCCACCTACTGGGTCAATGGGCATGCATGAATGATGAACCTGATCTCAAACCAGCTTACTGTAGCACTTTGTTGTATGAAGAAACAAGGCCGAAAGTAGGGTCCACTCAAACTTGGATGCCAAACACCCCCTGGTGAAACGGTCTGTAAGTGCGCATGAAAATTCTAATGCCACCATGCAAAGATATGGGAATTTATATCTAATAAGAATATTTGACATCAGGTCCCCCTTCAAGTCTTAACTCTCTACATCATCCATCTCCGATGGTGGGCTTGAGGCAAGCTAACATAATAGAAATAAGAAATATGCGATCCAAAATATCCCACGAGACACAGAGACTTGTTGGCATTTCGTACTTCGATTAGTGGACGAAGCTTATCTGAATGAAACACATCGAAGCAAACATAAGATCTCATGGTCTCAGGGTGGTCTTACGACTCGGACCATAATGAAGGCCAGGGGTAAATAGGTGAATGAAACAATGAGAAACAAGGCCCAAATACCAAAAAGATAATGCTATGCCCCTATCTGTGCGATGTCAAATATCGAAGAATCAAGTGAGCAAAGTGACTCAAGACACTCAAATGAACAGGGATAGATGACAAGTGATAAACATTAAAGGACTTGTCATTCATAAAGTGTAATGACAACTGACAATGGTAGATGAAAATGGAAAGTGGTCAAGTGGATGATGAAGATGTGTAGAAGAAAATAAAGAAATGAGCCAAGATAGAAACCAAGTGACGCGTGATGATGACGAACAACACATCCTAATAATGTCAAATCAAAGCATGCCATTGCAAGACGAGAGTGGTGAAGTAGGTAATGATCCAGAAGACTTGGTATAAAAAGGGCATCCAATCCTTATTCCTAGTGTGACTATCATATCCATGTAGGAGTGGATCATACATCTCTCTGACTCAGAAAAATAAATAAGTACTCACGACAGTGGTATCACGCCTCTCGGATCCCATTGACTAGATTGGCGGGGATCCGAGACAAAGAATCTGAGGCGCGAGACTATCTATACTATATACTATCTTTGGGACTCTCATTGACTGTTCTTTCCTGTTTGTACCTGTTCTGTAGTATACAAACAATTTATAATAATAACAAAATCATTTATATATCTGAAAGGACTACCAGGGTAGTGTCCATAAAGAGATCCATACACGCCTCACGAGGTCCATTTACCTATACACATTTAAAA
Organism: Tetrastigma voinierianum; assembly: GCA_016808115.1. NCBI lineage: Eukaryota > Viridiplantae > Streptophyta > Magnoliopsida > Vitales > Vitaceae > Tetrastigma > Tetrastigma voinierianum. The sequence continues at coordinate 74,919 of JAEQBH010000299.1, forward strand.
TTTTCTGCAAAACATAGGAGATTGCGGAGCGTACTTTGGTAGAAACACCTATCTACGAGTCGGCCTTCTTCTTTGATGGAATGTCTACATCCTTGTCTTTACCTTACTGTACTACGGATTGAACACCCGTCTTAACTTGTGGACGGACATAGACATGGACAACCTCAATGCATTATCTTCAACCATATATTATATAAACTCTCTCATTTCTTCTACCAATAGTTGTAATCAAATAATAATTCCTATTTTAATAAACTTTTCTATTATGTTCTATATCTTGTATCATTTTGTATGTGTTTTTTTATGTTCCATTTTGGATGTTTTCTTTATAATTATTTCTGTTATCGTAATCTCGATCTATCATCTTTTTGTATATTTAGTTCTATATAAATATTTCTTGGTTTGTATATTATTATCTCATATGTTGTATATCTGATATTTGTATTTGTATGTGTATATGATAGTGATCTTCATCTATTCTTGTATCATGGTCTTTGCAAGTTTCCCTGTCACTTTCTGTCTCATTATGCTTTCATATAACCTATCTTTCACTATCCTATCGTTTTTATCCTACATTCTTATACTTTTCATATCTTTTGTTCCTTTCATATGTCTTTTACTGTCTCTAGTCTTTTTCGTAATTTTGTCAGTCATGTCTCTAATTCTGTCATCTTTTGGCATATAATATCTCTATCACTTTCATACATACATATTCATACTTGTACTATACGCATACATTCATATTCTATCATATATTATTGTATTTGGATGACATAATTATTTCATGTGTTTTCCATATCCCAGACATGTGATGTTGTATATTAATAACATGGTGTTGTAATCATTTTTATATAGATTTTCTATAATGTTTTTCAGACATGTTATATATGCTATTCATTAGTATGACAATGTCTTGTTATCATGATTGTATGTATCACTGTATAACGTTCTGATACACATATCATGTATTTATTTTTGATTCCATCTAAGATTGAGATGGATAATAGTATGTTGAAGGTACTATCATAGCGTTGAATCTGTATTAATAAGATATCAGTCAACATCTGAAACGGTATTCATATATATATCAGCATAATTTAGAGGACCTTCTATCAGTATGAGGGAATCTCTATCTATTAATGACAGACGGATCAGCTGGATCTGTGTGCAGTTGAACGAGGGGCCTCGATATCTGTCTAGCGAATATCTTGCGGCAAGCGTATCTTCCCTATAGGCATGCACATCTATCCCTACCGAGGTCCTAGCGAACTGATGGCTTTATTACATTTCTGTACATATCTCATAGCATGAATAGCGTTATCATATTTGCTTATGCATATATACTATCAGTTACTTTATAGGTATTAGTTCTCATATATCTACATATTACATATAGTCATATCTTTTTCTATCAATTTGTTTTGTCTATCATATATCATGAATGCATCTATGCACTCCTTGTATTCATATATAGTTTTCTATATTCATATCTCTTTATATCATTCTACGTGTCCTATCATGTCTTCTTCTATTCATATACTTTCTATATTTTTATCATGTATAATACTTATTCATATATTCATATCATTATACGCTTATATTCATATACTTTTCCATATTACTTGCCTTTTATCATGTCTTTACTATGCCTATCATTCATGTACATGTACTTATTCTTATAGCTGTCATCTTTTACTTATCTCTATCATTCTTAGCATTCATTTCTATCATGTGTTCCCTAGCATGTTCCATCTTATTCATTTTGGTATAACTATCCATATATTCCTTATCATATTCATGTTTTATGAGCATGCTCATACATATTACATTTCACATATTTTTTCTTGTTTCATGGCTGCCACATATGGCACTTCATATACTTATGAAGTATGATCTCCTATGAATCACACCTCATTCATATATTCTCATTCCTTTATGGATCTAGTTTACTTAGGGTGGAATCAATCGAAAACTAAAGTTATGGCATTTTATACTGACTAGTCATGTTAGATTTTCTAGGAACAATTTGTATTACTCATTTTCCGGGGTCTTAACTTCATATTTGACACTATGTCCTTATGCTCATTTAAAACTAAGGTTCTAAGGGTTCTATTCAACTGGAATCACCCAGTCGATTGCTTGGGCTGGGGTGCATCAGAAACCTTCGAATTTACTCTATGATTAAAATGAGTCACGGGTGGCTTGCACATGGCCCCACTTTGAGTGAATTTTTGGGCTATCTAGAGTCAGAATTTGACGATACCTATTTCTTTAGGTTTGGTTTTCATAAATCCCTATTTTAATTGGCCACTTGAATCCTCAAATCGGATAAGAAATGAAAGTTATAGCTGAAATACAAAAAAGCTGGTCGAACGGGAGCGAACGGGGTGTAGATGCACCCCTAATGTCATAGGTACACATTGGCCAAAATGACCGGAACACAAAGTGTGCCGGTACATGTTCAAAGTGTGCCGGTTACATGACTTAGGAATGCCCAGAATGTGTGTTTCTCCTTTTTCATGCTCTTTCATCATGGATCCTCCTATACTTTCTACACACATCAAAATCATTCCATATTGCTCTTATAACCTCTTTTCTACTCATTTAATCTTTCAATACTTATCTTATTTCCAAAAACATATCATGAAATCCTTCCAAAACAATTTTAATATGGGTCATATCCCATATGATCCAAACATGAGAGTTGTTAGGGTTTGTTCCTAAACCCCAACTATTACAAATTTAACCGTGAATTCTTCTTGAGGGTCATACTTATCTTATTCCTTATTAGGTTTACCAACCTTAATTTCAAGAAATCTAAGGTTAAGATGCAATTCAATCAAAACCCTAGATTTGGAGACAAACCTTCAAATATATAAACCTTTGTTCATGTGATCCCTTTGAAATCAAGGTTCATACCCACTGCTTGCTTGAACTTCTCTTATTCTCTTCTTCTTTACCTCTTCTCTTCTTATTGCTTCTCTCCTTTGCTCTTCCCCTCTCTCTCGTTTTCTCTCCCCAAATTTGAGACCAATTTGGTCTTAAATAAAATTTTGAGTTAAGGCCATATTTGGCCTTCAAATAAAACCCATTTTGGGTTATTTTCTATTGCCTTACAACCCCATGCTCCCTCTATTTGCATTTTCATTTTCAAGCATTTTAAACATTAGCCCCTAATCTTTCACTTTTATGACCAATAGGTCCTTTTTAACAAATTACAAGATTGCCCTTGTATCTTGCAAAACTTTAGGGTCTCTCGTTTTATTTCAGAGTTCCCCTTATTCATCTTATAATATACCACAAACAAATTCAGAAAGCTGGCTGGGTATATTTAGGAGTTACAATGACCCACAATGTCAGGAACATACCAACGACGGTTAACAAAGTTAAACTACTCTCAAATGTCAATGAGCCCAGAATATCCAATGAGCGTAACCTTTTTTTTTTTTAATGCAACACACAAAGCAAGCAAATGGCCAACATAACATGATCCAACAAATGATACCCAGATCCCAAACCTAAATGGTTCCCCTTAAACTAAGACTCCCGAGTCAAAGCCTAAGGGTGGAATGATGAGTGCAACATGCATGAACTGAAGTATCAAGATAGAAGTGCGCCATCATCCCACGAGGGAAAGCAAAAGAAGACTAACATGACATGATAAAAAATAAATTCCAAGACAAACAAGATGAAGATACAAAATGGAAGACATAAGAACCATGAATGTCCTGAAAAAAAGAACAAACAAATAATGATACCATGAGTTCACAATGCTCACTAATCAACACAATAAATGCAAGGCGCACACAAAGGTGTCCCCCAACCCAGGTGAAAAAAAAGAAAAAAAGTGTATGTGAGGCTAAGTAAATGAAAAGGCCATAATGAATCATCTGCGAGGCTGAGGCACAGAAGATATATCGTCATGTAGGATATGAAAAAGGGATATGGCTACTCAAAATGATGGCCACCCATCCTCTGACCATGATCTCATGCGTAAAACTTCTTCAGCTGATCCACATTGACTGGCTCCGAAAATTGATTTCTGTCCAGATCTGTCAACCAGGCGGCTCCCTCTTGAGTTAACTCTCGGATAACATAAGGCCTGCTCCAACTCGGCTTGAACTTGCCTCTAGGGTCACCAATCAATCCCAGAGTATAAGACTAAAATCCCTTTAGTAAATTTTGTGGCTTAAATCTCTTTCTAAATGGGACGATATCCTTTGATAAACACATGTGGTCTACAACCCACATAATCTCATTCATGATGACGGTCATATAAATCTGACAATCTGTCTCGGTAACTTGATGCTCCAATGCTACTCTTAATGAATTCACCTCCATCGCAGGATAGAAACTGATGAATATCATGATACCAAGGTAGCGTAATCCGATCCTCTATCTCTCTAATCAAACAATAGTAGGCTGGTGTAAACCTAGTCTTAATCAATAATGGCCGAACAATCACCCCCACAGGAATCTTAATCGCAGAAGCCAAGGTGGCTTATGCATCAACAAATTGATTCCCTGCCCCCTATGTAGATGTATATACCTCAACTCATCAAATATACCAACCAAAAGATCCAAGTAAGTATGGTAAGGCTTCAACTTTTCATCCCGAGTCCTCCAGTACCACGAAGTGCTTTAATAACCAGTTGAATCCCAGTAGTTTCAAGCTGTTTAACTCGAATCAGTGCAATCTCTAAACCTATAATGCATGCCTCATATTCCATGACATTGTTGTTAGCTTGGTGATGATGGAAGTATTATGGATTTGAGATTTGGGAATAGGATCACCCTATGGTGATATTAACAAAATATCGATAACATTACTCAGTAGTTAAAACTGTAAAGTAATTCGCCTCACCGCAATACTAGTTGCTGAAACAAATTACTCATTAAGGAAATCATCATCAACTGGTCTATCATCAGATACTGGCAAAGAAGCTAGATGATTTGCAACAATGTTTCCCTTTATTGATTTTTGTGTTACATACTGAATATCAAACACTGTTAACAATACTAGCCATCTCAGCAGGTTTACTAGGTCATAACATGCACATGAATAGATACCTCGCGGGTCGGTGTGAGGCAAGGTATGGAATACTCTATCACATAGTGCCTAAGTCTCTCGGTGACCCAAACTAATGCCAAACAGAGGCACTCAATCATAATATATTTGCACTCATATTCCAACATCCTCTTACTCAGACAATAGATGGCTCAATCCTTCCCTAAATTATCAAGCTGAGCTAACATGCATCGTAAAGCCATGTCGGCTTGGCTAGTAAGCGGGAGGCGTCTGGTATGGGAGACACTAAAATTAGAGGAGAAAAGAGACACTCCTTAATTTTCTCAAAAGCGTTTTGGCAATCATCATTCCAAATTGTAAGCTGATTCTTCCTCAAAAGACGAAAGATAGGCTCATCTATGTTTATTAATCTAGCAATGAAATGGAAATGTACTGTAATCTACCTAGAAACCCTTGAACTCTCTCTCAGTCTTTGGAGCTGGCATGTCAAGTATGGTCCTGATCTTTTCTGGATCGACCTTTATACCATGCTCGCTAACAATATGACCCATTAATTTCCCAGAAGTTATCCCAAAGGTGCATTTCTTGGGATTTAATCTCAATCTGAACTTCTTGATCCTCTCAAAGAATCTTTGTAAGCCTGCTAGGTGATCCACCCTATCTTGGGATTTCACTATCATGTCATCCATATATACCTCAACATCTCTATGCATCATGTCATGGAACAAAGTGGTGGCAGCTCTTTGATAAGCGGCTCCTGCATTCTTCAACCTAAATGGAATTAGTCTATACCGATAAATGTACTCAATGCTGATGAAAAGCGTTTTCTCCATATCCTCTAACACCATCAAAATATGATTTTAACCAAAAAACCATCCATGAAGGACAACATCACATGCCCTGCGGTGCTATCAACCTGCATATCAATGTGTGGGAGGGGAAAATCATCCTTAGGACTGGCCTTGTTAAGATCTCTAAAGTCGACACAAACCCTAACCTTGCTATCCTTCTTAGGAATAGGGACGTGATGTGACCTCAAGGGATGCTTTCGACCATTGACCAAAAATCAACACTCACTTTAACTTTGAATCTTTTCTAAACCTATAAACTACGCCGGTCGGCCTTCGACTTTAGCAGTCTGCGCGGTAGAATGGTAGGTGATCTGCTTTTTGTGCCTTTTTTCCTTTTATTTATTTGGACTATAGAGGGGGTGGTACGGCATATCCCTCTTGTAGAGTGAAAACACTTCCAAGTATGATCTAAAGTAAATCAAATTAGTCTACTCACTCTCATAAGGAGATAGGGGAAGTGATTCTAATCTCTAGGCGGTTGAGGTCCCAAAAATCACGACTTTATTTACTAGAAACAAGCGTAACTTTCTTTTCTTCTGAATCATAATCATATCTTGATTGACCGCTCAGTGAGTCATCTGGGCATCCCACATCATTAATATCATATATCTATGTTGTGGGAGTTAGTGATGCAATCATAAGAAAATGTAGTATTGCAGAAGTAGATCACTTGCCATGTATCATTGTTCTGTTTAACAGACATATCATCATAGCGGGTGAAAAACCCGAACATAGAGTAAAAAAAAAAAATGTGGGTCCACATAGTCGGATGCTCCCTCAACAGAAGTAAATTCAAAAGCAATATTATTAGGAACAGAACCATCATCATCCAACTTAAGCATAAAAACTCCAAATAAATCTAAAGCAAAATGAGGCTCGTGTGAAGTTACATCGAGAACTCTTGTTTGTCATATCCATCTTATCGATCTGAGCATCATAAAGAGTTACTCCATCGATCCTGAAGTCTGAAACCCCGAACAAATCAAAAAAGCAAAAATAGAGCCCATCTGTGCATGAGAATCGACCATTCCCATATATCCATCCTGTTATCGAAGCATCATGAGGAGTCACATTATTAGTACCATCTCTAGGATCTATGAGCAGATCATAGTCAGTGAACTCCTCTGGGAAGCACATAGAAAACATGTTGGCTTGGCTCGGTGATGGGGGCATGACTATCATGGCATCGGATGCCTCAATAATTCTGGTACCCAAATGCATCTGTCCCAAGGTCTGTTAGATGTCCTAAATCTCAACTGCTACTAGAATGCGAATAGTCCCGCCATGCGGGGTGTATTCTCTGAATCTATGATAAAATAGTCGATTAACTGGAAGGTATACGGGCAAAGGGGATAATAAAATGGAATACCAGACATGCGTGCCCTCACCCTATCCTTACATAGTCGTGTCATGTGTCTTGCATCATCTTTTGTAGGAGTGTAACCTAATCCGTAAGGTATGTCAGGGTCAATTGTGAAAGCAAACTCACATGGCCCCTACTAGCCCAATCCCATGCTAGGCAAATAAGACATGCCTACGGTCGAGCGACACGAAGTGCTAGCTGTGATGAGTCTTAAACTTCGTCAATTTTTAAATCCATTTCTACGGCTTATTTTTAGTACATTGAGATTTTTTAATGCAATTATGAGATATTCACCAAATCATTGTTTGCGGGTTTTAATTCAAAAGAAAATTCTGTGAAAGAAGAGAAAAAAGCAATTGCAGTAGTCTATGTCGCGACAGAATTTTCTGTGTCATGACAAAAATCCAAGAAAATAGCAAAGGAACTCTGTCACGACAAAAGACAGCGTGTCGCTATAGAAAATGGGAAGAATCTATAATTCAAGCGAGACAAAAGAAAGTTTATGTTGCGACAAAGGTTTTGATGCGATGTCGACACTAAGAAGAATTTGCCGCGACAAAGCTCTAATCGCGGCAAGTAAACGGGCGGCGAAATTCTATCGCGACAAAGTCTTACGTCGCGACCTTTGATTATTGCAACTTGAAAAATCTTGTCGAGACAGAAGAAGAGCTTCAAAGAAAGACCTCTGTCGTGACAAGGTAGTGTATGTCGCGACACTGAAAGAAGAAATATCTATCGCGACAAGGTGATGTAAGTCGCGACGAAGGAAGAAGAAACTCTGGTTGCGACAGATAAACAAGGTCACGACATGTGATGATTGCTTAGTGAACTGACTAGTCGCAATAAAAGAATCTAATGTTGCGACATACTTCAAGCTGAAGAGATGTTTCTATGCCGCGATAGGAATCATAAGGTCGACACAGAGATAAGTTGAACACTGATAAACAAGGTCGCGATAGACTTTTTCTATGTCACAACAAAGATTCCAACATAAGGAAAAGAGGTCTTGTCATGACACAAATATAAGCTGAATACAGAAAAGTCATGTTGTGACATAAAAACTAGGTCGCGACAGAAAACATCAACAACACCAAGTGGTTATGTCACAAGATCAAAGTAAAGTTGCAACAAGAAATCATGTTAAGTGGCGACAAGATTCTATCGCGACAGACTTTCATGGTCGAGATAGAAATGCTGACAATACAGAAATATTGTTGCAATAAGAATAAACAGAGATATGCATCGCAACATAAGGGTAAGGTCGCGACACTAATTTGAAAATTTGCACGAAACCTTTGTCGCGACACAATTGTTGATGTTGCAACATAACTATTCCAGTAATCACACATAAGATTGTCGTGCATAAAACAAATAGAACGATAGACCTTGCAAGACAGATTGTTAAAGAGCCAAAGAAAGATTTGTCGCGATAGAGTTTCCCTGTCGTGACAAAGTAATTCTTGAAAAGAGAAAAGAATCTTTATCCACGACCAAAGGAAACTTTTATGGCATTTGAATCGAAAGGAGCATAGGGAAGTAGAGTCGCGACAAACTACTACATGCTGCAACAGAGACCTACGATAAAGATTTAAAACTCTATCACAACAACACTTTCATGTCACGACAGAGAATACAATCTAGGCCAGAATTTTTGGGGATCCACAATGTAGCCTCGAATTTAGGGACCAAACTTATGGGGCTCTATAAATAGAAACAATTTGAGGAAAGTGAGGCAGCCAATCGACAGAAAAACTAGAGCATCTAGGGACCTGAAGACTCTTTTGTATTATATTTTTCTTTTATTTTCTTTTATTTTTCTTTTCTTCATAGGTTAGATTTAGCATAGAATTTCAATTTGTTTACTCGACCTGAAAGAGTGAATTGTTCAGAAGTTTAGAAGTTGAATTAAATGGTTGAAGATCAATTCCGATTACTGTTTGAATATAATGAAATCTAGATAAAAGCTGGAATTTATTTCTTTCAGGTGATTACAGTTACATTGGAAATTTCCTGATCGGTATTTCGTGTTCTTTGTGATTCGAGTTTCGAAACACAACTTCCACTGTGAAAGATCTGATGTTAGTTATGGTATTTCCTGCACAATTAGAAATAAATTTCTTGGATTGAGAATTTTGAAATTATTTGAATGGTGATGTTCATGTAGTGAAGTGTTCCCAATATTAGTAACTTATACCCATAAAAGGACCGTTATTTGGCTCTGATTTCAGGAGGCCCTCTGAGTGACACAAAGATGGAGATTCCTGAGAGCTTGGATCAGTTACTTAAGGGTATGCTAGACTAATATTGAATAACTAATGAGCTTTGAAAGATTACTTAGATAAATATTCCAACTTACTCATGGTTTTGAGAGAATTGGATTGAATGATATATCAATTTAATCAATTAAGAGACCTCTCGGCAGTACGAAGGAATGATCTTGATCTATGTTAAGCTTAGTTCTAATCAGGAAAGGGAACTCTTTAAGATCTCATGGATGAGACATCATTCATCTTGTGAAATCTATGATGACCACATGTCTTAGGAAGCGAAATGCGTAGTCATAAAATGGGTATGATGAGACGAAAAATTCATATCTTATAAAGAAATTAGATTACAAGTAATTAATTAGAAACATGTTTTAGAAATGAACATGAATCTCTAATCAGTATGTGGTTTTAAGGAGAAATCGAACTATACTACCTTACTCTTTGACAATTTCATATTCGATTCTTGATAGAATAAATTAGATTATGATGCGAATTGATAATTTCACAACGATGTAAATCTAGTGTTTACTTCGGTATTGTAATCGAGTTTTAGTCAGGTTTAGGTTTAGGATTTTCTTTATTAAAGATGTAGAAATTCAGATAGAGGAATTCTTTGTTAAGTTACTGAAAATTTTATGAAATAGAAGTTCAAATAGTGTGAAACTTGAGTAGTTGGGGTAGTTAAGCTTTAAATTCTTTTCAATCTAAGGTGATATCCCGGACTTATAAGGTCACTTTTTATAACTATGCGAGCTGTGTGCACTTGCAACATTATGACCAAACTAAATCTTCAATAAATTCATTCACAAATCTATTTTATTATGAGCATACTGAGTTACATTTGGTCTAAACAAGTTTAGGTGCTTTGCGGGGTTAGGTAATAGTCCTTTGGTAATAGTGGTAGAAATTTGGTCTGTACATATACTGGTCAACAAGTTTTTGGCGCCATTGCCAGGGAATGGAAGGAATTTAAAAATTAATATTCTGACAAAAGAGAGAAATGCTAATTTGGACATTTTTCTTTGTTTTACAAAAATTTCATAAAATTAGCAAAAACATTTTAACGTATTAATTTGAATAAGCTCTCACTTGATATTTTTGGAACCTAAATAGATATATAATTTTTTATATCACTGACTCCATTTGATCTCAGTGTGTTTCTACTTGCAGGAAGAATTTAAATGCACAAAAAAACCGAAGCATATCTGCTTTGCCTCCCGAATCTTGAAATTGAAAGAACCACACGAAAAGTCAGAAGCTACGATCTTTGAATATAAAAGTATATGGCAAATCAAAAGAGAAAATTGCCGAGACTATTCGGAAGAAGAAGAAGAAAGCGGAGAGACCTGAAGGCCTAACACTATGGAGGAATTTTGGAGGCTATTATTGAAGGAGTACTCTGCTTGTGAGATAACCTCGTTCAAACCCGACAATTTTGAAATTTGAAGTCGGCGTGGTCTTACTATGGTTGTGGCACGGTTCACAGTCACCTTTGAAGATCCCAATGAGCATCTAGGAGGCTTCATGAGGATAACCAACTGATCGAAAGCTAAATGGGGTGAGACTGGGTTGCAATCAAAGATTGCGACTCTTCCCCTTTTCATTGAGAGATGTGGCAATAACATGGTTTGATTCATTGCTAGTGGGATCAGTGAAAACTTAGGAAGAATTGGTGGAGGCCTATATGAGCAAATTTTTTCATCCACCTCTCACTACTGAGAGAAGAGGAGAAATAATTGTATTCAAGCAGGGGGAAGATGAGAGTCTCTACAATGCATGGGAGAGAGATTGAGGCATTAAAAGAGGCCCATGCATGGAATAAGATGCGCACTTTCGGATGGACATTTTCTATCATGCTGTAGTTATACCTCGGGTATAATTGATGCATCTAATGGAGCTTTAAAGAAGTGCGGGGAGGCAAGGGCGGTGATTGAAGACCTTGCGAATGCGACTCTGAGGCTCATCTGAGCTTCGGAGATGCGACAAGTTGAAGGAGTATGGTATTGTATTGGACTTGATAGAATATGCTTGACCATAGAAACAAGTTGGATTACATTCATGAACTAATGGGAAACAATGAAAGAAGAATGCACCTTGCCTTTGTGAAATTAGAGCAATAGAAGAAGAAAGAATTAGAAAGTCTTTGAGAAGGACTAGTTGAAGAAGAGCCTACGAGTTGAGGGAGACCAAGTATGTGAATGAGCAAAAGTTATCACTTCAAGTGTAAACTGACTTATGACACACTATACCTTAGCGAGGAACTTCATAGAAGCTTTTCCTTATGGTGGAGAAGCACGGTAGAGCCACCAGACTTGGAAGAGAATTACGATGGCTGTGCTCGGCCCGAGGTTCGAAACGACAAGCGGAGGGCGATGGGGAGATTATCAGGTCGAGAAAAGACCCCTAATCGCTGAAGATTAGATGCTTCATTTCATGTGGAAAACAAAGGATTTTGAATTTGCATGAGAGAAGATATTTTCTGACCTTGAAAATTTCCAAACAAACACGAGTTGTGTTAAAGCCAATTCTTAATGCTCGAAGAATAAGGAATCACGAGATAGGGCAATTGGCTCAGAGTTGTGCGAGAGACACAAGATTCATTTCCAAGTGACACGAGAAAAGAATTCAGGATATAGCGTGAGTGAGTTGGAGAGCTATGAAGGAGGGGTGAAAAAAGGGACAGGGAAACGAAAAAGCATAAATTAGAAGAACCCAAGGCCACGAGTTCGAGAAACTATTGAGAAAGAAATATGAAATGCATCAGCGGCGGGGAGGAAGGAAGAAGTTAAAGCTTACAATCCTCCAGTTCCATTCCCTCAAAGATTACAGAAAGGAAAGCTAGAGGAGCAGTTCTCTAGATTCTTAAACATGTTTAAGAGATGAAAATCGACATTCCTTTCGAGGCATTAATTCGAACACCTCGTTATGCAAAATTCATGAAAGATATATTATTGAGCAAGAAGATTGTGAGAGGGATAGTGAACCTATGTCATTTTTGCGATTAGATTGATTTCGCCGAGGAGAAAATGCAAGATCTAGGCAACTTCACTATACCCTGCAAAATTGGGGATGCTGACATAGGAAAAGCATTGTGTGATTCTAGAGCTAGCATCAACTTAATGCCCTTGTCTGTTGCTCAAAGATTAAGTTTGGGGGAGCTCACTCCCACAGCCATTACTCTGCAGATGGTAGACAAGACATTGGCTCATCCTGAGGGCATCCTTGAAGACGTGCTAATCAAAGTGGGGAAATTTGTCTTTCCAATGGATTTTGTAGTCATTAATATAGAGGAAGACAAATAAGTCCCATTGTTGTTGGGAAGACCATTCTTAGCAACAGGAGCAACATTGATTGATGTGAAAAAAGGGAACTGACTCTCATGGTTGGAGATGAAGCAGTGAACTTCAATCTCAATTACAATTTGAAGCAACGAAGCTTCAGTAGTCTGCTTGTGTGAAATTGTAGAAGCAGATTCTATCAGTTCTAGGCGACCAACGCTGTAATCTTCAAAATTCAATGAATGAGAATGAAATTAATTTCCAGTATCTTGAGCATTTTGAAGTTGAAATTCTAAACTCCAATTTAAAATTAAAAGATTCGAGTATTGATGTTGGAGGAAAACGGTCTGAAGGTCGACAATTATGAAGAAAAAGTTGTAGAAGAAAACAAAAGCTCATAGGGTTTAATAATCAAGGAATTACCTGAACATTTAAAGTATGCCTTCTTGCAACCAGAAAAAGGAAAGCCAGTTATCATTTCAATTGGATTAACTAGGCTGGAAGAGCAAAAACTGCTGGAGACTCTCAGAAAATATAAGGAAGCAATAGCTTGGTCTATAGAAGATTTGAAATGAATCAGTCCTTCAATATGTGTGCACAAGATCTTGATGGAGGAGAATGCTAGAACTTCTATAGAACATCAGAGAAGGCTTAATCCAGTAATGAAAGAGGTGGTTAGAAAATCTTGAATGGCTAAATGCGGGCTTCATATATGCAATCTCGAGCCGAGTCGAGTGAGGCTTGATACATGTGGTTCAAGAGGAAGGATTCACAGTGATCAGAAATGAGGAAGAATGAATTGATTCTACAAGAACTTCTGTGACAGGATGGAAGTGTGTATAGACTACGAGAAACTTAACATTGTTGCAGTGACTATTATCCTCTCGCTTATTGTGAAATGTTGGATGAGTTAGCAAGACACTCCCATTACTATTTTCTTGATGGATATTTTGATTATAACCAGATTGTAATAGCCCCAAAGGACCAGGAGAAATCAACATTTACATGTCCTTATGGTACCTTTGCCTTTAGAAGGATCATAGATTTGGATTATGTGTCTCCACGCCCTGCCCTAAAGTGTATGATGTCTATATTTTCTGATTTGGTGGAAGAGGTTATGGAAATATTCATGGATGACTTCTCAGTATATGGATCTAGTTTTGAAGATTGTTTGAAAAACTTAGAAACAGTACTTCAAATGTGCCAAGACAAAAATCTAGCTTTAAATTGGGAAAAATTCCATTTCATGGTAAATGAAGGTATTGTCTTGGGGCATAAGATTTATGCTGTTGGATTGGAAGTAGACTAAGCAAAGATTGTTGTTATAAAAACTTTCATGTCACCTCTAACGATCGAAGGGGAATAAGAAGCTTCCTGGACATCTTTGGATTTTAGAAGATTCATCAAGATTTTCAAAAATCTCCGAGACCATTGTGTAAATTCTTTGGAAAAGATGTAAAATTTGGTTTTGATGAATCATTGATTTGCATTTGAAATCAAATCAGATTAATATAAACTCCCATTATATTGACTTTGATTTGGAATAATGAGTTTGAAATTGCGATGCGATTGATTATGCGATGGGAGTTGTATTGGAGACGAAGGCGAAAAGGGTATTCAAGATCATATACCGGAAAACATTCAATGAGAGCCTGAGAGAAACTCCACCCGCGAGGAGAAGGAGATGCCTTAATGGTATTTGCTTGTGAAAATTCAGGCCTTATATATTGGGATCTAATACACATTGATCATGCTTTCACAAATTAAATATCTAATGGCAAGGATGCGAGCCTTGGTGATCGGATGGTGCTATTTGCTACAGAGTTTGATCTTGAAATCAAAGGATAAAGGTAGCTGACAATGTGATAACCCAAATCTGCTTGTCTAGATTGGGAGAGAGTGGAGCAGAGAAAGGGGACAAAAATAGCATAAATTTTCCTGACGAGCTTCTTATGTTGATGCCACAAAACACCTGGTATGCAAATATTGTGAACTGCCAGCTTATGAGATTTCATGCCGTTGAATTCATCTATCAACAGGAGAGTGAGAACTGGTTGCGATTTTATACTTGTGGGATGACCATGGAAGTAATGTCCAGCGAGCGGTATTATTGCATGGAGAGGCATATGGCCATACACCATATGGAGAACACTGCGAGTAGACAAGGCCGGCCTAGAAATTCTCCAATCAAGATTTTATTAACCCTACTCTATTCAAAAGACTGTTTTGAATGGGTAAAATTGTGATGCTTGTCAAAAGGGCCCAGGTAGCAAGCGAGAAGAAATGAAATCCTATGAATTCTTGTAGTCTTGATTTTGATGTATGGGGAATTAGATTTTATGGGTCCTTTCCATCATCATTTGGCAATATGTACATTCTCTAACTGTGGAATTATACCATCAGAATAGGTGGAAGCAACAGCTTGTCCTAGAAATGATGTCATCACAATGGTTGAGTTTTATACAAAAACATTTTGAGCATATTGCAGGCACCAGACAATCATCGGTGATATGGGAAGCCATTTTGCAAATAAATTTTACCAAAACTCATGACAGTGAATCAAACATCTAATGGGATTGGCTTATCACCCTCAATCAAATGGACAAGCTGAAATTTCCAATAGGAGATCGAAAGTGCGGAAAGCAGATTAATCATAAGTAAAGAAAATTGCGGTCTATAAAACTAGATGATGCACTATGAGCTTATAGAACTACTTACAAAACTCCCATTGGAATGTCCCCATACAGAATTGTATATGGAAAACCTTGTCATCTCCCCTTAGAATTGGAATACAAAGCTATGTGGGCCATCAAGAAACTAAATTGTGTGACCTCATTTGCAGGAAAAGGGCTTCTCGAATGAATGAACTAGAAGAGCTAAAGAAATGGAAACTATGACAATGCGGAATCTGCAAAAGAAAAGACCAAAGTGGTATGATCAAGATAAAGGAGAGGTTCAGATGAAGAATAGGTTATATCTTATCGACTAAGTAGCTCACATTTTGTGAATGAAGTAGGCGGACAGTCTTACATGGTGACAGTACCACAGGAAGTATTTGTGAGAGCAGGGAGTGTGTGTGATGCAGAGTGATTAAAGTAAATCAGAACTAACATTATCTTGGAGGAAGCATGAAGGAGGTAGATCGGATTTGGAAAGGAAAAATTACAAGTGAAGACACTCTGTGACCCCCGTGTCTGGTAAGGTCATTAAGCGAGTAGCTAACTGGGAGCTTAACCCAAGCAGTCTTTATTTTTTTTTAACTTTGATTGATGTTGATTACTTTTATGATTTTGAAGTTTTACTTTTGATTTTGTTAGAAGTTTTATTAGGAAATTTGATCATTTGCTAAAATGTTTTTGATTTTGGATAGGAAAGATGAACTGGAATCAGAAGTTATTATAAAGCACACAACCTCAACTAAATTATGAAGAAATTATCTACAAGGGGGAGTATTTCTATTTCCCTAAATTTGTTTTAGATATAATGTATAGTTGAAGGATTTGAAAATTTTGATGATTTTAGAGCATAATTAATTAGACTGACTTTCGAGTCTTTAATTGCTTAAATGCTTGATACGTATTTTCTTTTATTAAGATTGTTGTTCATGATTGGATTGAGAATTTTTGTTGCTATATATGTTTTCACAAGCCTGAATTGTTTAATTGGACTGAAGTGTGGATGATTAACTGAATTGGAAGGTAGTTTAACTTGCAAACATTTGAAGATCGTCTTTAGTAGAACATTTGAAGGAATTTGTTTTGTAACATCACTTGCTATGACAAGATGAAAGTCACATCGTGACCTGATTTTTCATGTTGCAACAAACTTTTGGGCACAATGTTGAAAAGAATGTCGCAACATACTTTCTTTGTATCATAACATAAAAAAATTTTGGACTCGATTTGAAAGGCAATTTTATGTCCCGGCATGAAAGAATATTTGCGACTCTGACCTCAAAGTCTGAATATTGAGAAAGAGAGTGTACGCGACATTTCTTTACTCGAAAATGTCGCAACTTGACTACTTGGCGATTTCCAATTTAATCAAAACATGTCGCGACAACAATTATTTCTGTATCGCGACATTGGATTAAAAATGGAACAAACATTAAAGGCGATTCTTTGTCGTGACCCTAGAATTTTCCTGCTGAGCAGAATTTCTCCGCGATAATATTTTTTCTAGTTGTGACGGATTGTAACCTATAGACAGCCTAAAGTGTGTGTCGCGACATGAAGTTTGATATCAAAGACTGGGTGCAAATTTTAATTTGAAAGTCATAAGATGAATTCCACAATTAAGTCTAAAGGTTATTATTTGTGACCTAATCATTGTTGTTGTGACAAGCTTTGAAGAACATTCATTTATTGAGCCATTAGCGAAGAGTGTTTCAAAGTAAAACCTCCTTCAATTGCCTCACATCATTCATACTCACCCAATTCAAGCTTTCTTCCCTCTATTTGACATCTCAAAACCAAATTCAAAGACCCTAAATCCTAAGCTCATATCTCATCCATGGCCAGAACCCCGAAGCACAGTCACGAATCTTGACGAATGATGGAAGAATATTCAGTAGGTGAAGCGGAGGTTCATCTAAAACCTCAAACGGAAACAACCCCAGTGGAAAAACTAGAAAGGCAGGAAGAGGAACAAAACCCAGCTCAAAAGGGAAGAAAGCAGAAAAGAGCTGAACAAAGTAAAGCTGAGCAAGCTGAAGAATCTGAAGACGATAAAGCATTCATTTTAGACGAAGCCTACTCCTTTTAGGAGAAGAATCTGAGAGACAAAGGGTTTATCGGAGAAAGGGGGTTCGACACATTCATCTCATAACTGGAGATAATAGAAAAGGGGCTGGAGCCCATTGCTGCAGCTTTAAACACTGAAAAGCTTTTCAGTGATGGGGAGTTATATGCGGCGTATTAGAGACCTGGAAGAGGATTCAGTAAGCGTTAGAGGAATATGGGTTCCCATATGAGCCATGAAAGGGTTAATGAGTTCTCTAAATCAAAGATCCACCGAATGGATCTAAGTACAAAGAGCACAGCAGAGAACTGACCATGGAAGATTGTGGAATTCTAATGGTTGGAAGGAGTGGAATCAGCAAAGAAGAATCCCAATGAATCCATCAACGGAGGCTCACTATGAGGAAGAAACTCTGAGTGTGGTTTTATTTCGTATACATTATAATTCCCACAAAACATCTGAGCACCATAATGGAGCAAGAAGCCATCATCTTGTAATACCCTTCTTGAAGGGATACAAGTTCGATGTGGGGAAGATAATAGAATCATCCATAAGGTGCTTCCACAAGAATGTAAAAAGGGGACTAATCCCTCATCCAACAACAATTACCAGACTATGTATTTTGGCTAGAGTTAAAAAGGATATGGGCAGAGGAAGAAACTTGTCCTAAGGTTTCTCCCTTAACATTGATAGGGGTGATAAAAGGCCCAAAGAGCAGAAAGAGGAAAGAAATGGAGATTGTGGAAGTGGCAAAGGAACTGAAAAAGAAAATGAAGCAGTTAGGGATGGAACAAATCCCGGATGAGGGCCAGTGCGATTGAGGAGGAGATGGAAGCCAGGAAAGTCCATTAATTCACTCACTTCCTAAGGTAAGGCAGACCTTTGTTAAACAAACAGAGTGTTCCAAGAGAAATCAAGGAAATACATAAATTATGGAGATGCTGGTATAAATAAAAAAGGAAATGGAGGAGAGAGAGAAGAGATGGGAACCATGACGGAAGATCGGAGAGTTTTCTTGAAATTTGAGAAACTAAAGAGGGGCATGATGGGAATAAATGCTCAAACAAAGAGATGAGGAATGAAAGAAGAAATAGAAAGGAGAGAAAGATAATTGATGCATAGGCTGGACTAAAAAATAAAGACCTTCTATAATGAGCAGCTAAAAAGAGATGAAGATGTGCTCTCATTTTTGGAAAAGATAGAGGAAAAGATGGAAGCTAGTATGTTGCAAAAGGCAGAAGGATTCAAATATCTTTACAAGGAACAATTCAAGGAATTTGGGAAGCTCATTGAGATGAGAGACAAGGAGCTAGAGATGGATAATAATTACAGACATAAATTATGGAATGACAGTCTGGATCAAGTGAATTCAAATTTAGTGAGCATCCACAACGATATCTTCCCATTTGAATTTGAAGGATCTGAATAACTGGGTAGTAGGCAAGATCAGTGGGGTCACCTTGATGGAAGTACACCAATGATTACTACCTCTTCAGCCAGATAGAATAACCCGGCAAAAGAAAAGCCGGACATCTTCATTTCCCAGAGTTCCACCGATCTTTAGCTACCTTTAACCTTGAACCTCAGGCTTGAAAACTTCCAGATCTACAAAGAAAGAAGAAGATGAATCCTTGTATAGTTTTCTCTCCAAACAAAATCTGTAATCATTCCTCTGAATAAAAGTTCAAAACCAGTTATTGAAAAATTTTGTGTTCATTTTTGTTTTTGATTGTTTGGTGCTGTGTTTTGATTAATTTTCTTTGCTTCATAATTTCCATTTACTTAGTTGAATAAAGAAGAAACAACTACCTGGATCAAATTGTTTTTTAATTGATCACGACATGTTTGGGTGAAATGACTTGATTACAATTGTGGTTGTGTTGTATTGTTGTGAGCTGAATGCATGATTAAAAATGAACTTCTTTACTTGATTAAAACAACACAACAACAAATTTAAACCCAACGACCCTTTGATAGATGCGATATGTCGTGAAACTAGTGGAATTGAAAGAGTTGCAGAGTTTGCTTGGAATGAAGTTAGTGTGATTTAGGAAGATGTATAAATAGAAAGCACAAATCAGCTTTTGAATTTGTTTGTGTGTGAGCAGTAAGGTTAGTAAAATCCTGAAAAACAATGCACATGGTAAGTAGTTCACCCTTTAAGATTATGAAGATTAGGGACATCTTATGGAGTTCATTCACGGTCGAATAGTCCAATCATCCTAGAACTTGTTAGATTATTAGATCAATGTAAAGTCTGGTAGTACTATAGCAGGGAAGTGATGGAAGGCCATCCTTGGAAGTTTGAGCCTTTCAAGCCTACCCTCATAATATGCACAAGCATATACTCTAGTTCGAATTAGGCCAAATTGTCTAATTTCTTCATTAAACCAACAACTAGAAGCCTCAAGGCCCTTCCTTTATTCCACAAATCCTCACGTTAAGAGACCGCTATTGCTGAGTTTCAAGAGAACCTCAAAATGCTAGAAAATGACAAGATTGGAGATGTTATTTTTGATTTGAAGGAAAAACAAAATGAAGGATGGAAAAGAAAGAATAAATGAAGAAGGAAAGGAATCACGGAGAAGAGTCAAGATTGTAAATTGTCAAATTGAAATAAGTTTTGTCTTGTGGCCTTCCTCTTTTAGACAAGTAGAGTTGAGGGTGTTTCAGCACCTAGTACCTAATGCCCGAGCTGGTATGGGAGTTATTAACCCAAAGTTCTCTAAGAGTGGTAGAAGCACAAAAAGACAAAACATTGCATTATTCTAAAAATCTTTGACAAGTAAAAAAGAAAAGCAAGGGCTTCTATCTAAAGGGGTGAATTGATAAAGAATGACAGTGGAAATAAAATTACCAGATGAGAGTATACGATATGATACATCAAGATCGGGTTTGGGAATATTTGTTTTTTGACATCAATTAGAAAGGATGAGGATGAGGGCAAAGATGCAAAATTGAAGATTGGAATGCGGGTGAATTTTTAGCCTAAATTGCTCACAATTATCCACCCAATTACCCAAGCCAAACTTTACAAGCCTAAGAACTAAAATTGATCTTGAAGGTTGTACTTACTGCATTAATGGAGACTAATATGAAAAAACAAGCATATAGGACTTAAAATTATATATAATGGCGTAGTAAGGCCACTAGAAGATTAGCTAATTTGCAAGGAGAAAGGGAAAGAAGACCATTGCACTCACATCGGGATGAATTAAGCCCAAATTGTCTACATTTCGAAATCATTAGTTTGTTTTATGATAATGGTGGTACACTAAGTTTGAATTGAAACTAAATTTGAAACCATCTTTGCAACTAATTGAGTTTCATTAGAGAGCTGATTAAAAAATGATTGTAGTAAAAAACAGAAAAATGTCCCTAAAAATAAAGCAAAATTGTTTGAGGACAAACTAAATTTTCTTTTATTTGCTTAGGGACAAACAAAAACATTAAGTTTGGGGGAATTTGTTGAGTCTTAAACTCATCTATTTTTAATCCATTTTTCTGGCTTATTTTTAGTAAATTCATATCTTTTTAATGTAGAGTGTAAAATATTCACCAATCCTGTGTTTTGCGAGTTTTAATTCAAAAGGAGAAAATTCAAACAGCGAAATAGAAAAAAAGAAACTTAAATGTCCCTAGCAGTCATGCGCGGCAGAATTTTGTGTGTCGCAACAAACATCCAAGCAAATAGAAAAGGAACTCTGTCACGACAAAACACAGCGTGTCGCGACATAAAATGGGAAGAATCTAATAATTCAGTTGAGACAAATAAAGTTTATGTGTGACAAGGTTTTTCAGCAGGATGTCAACACTAGAAAGAATTTGTCGTGACAAAGAAGCTCCTGTCGCGACAAATAAAATAGGCAGAAAGCATAAATTCTATCGCGACAAGAGATCTTCTGTCACGACACTGATTATTGCAACATGAAAAAACTTGTTGAGACAGAAGAAGAGCTTCAAAGAAGACACATCGAGAAAGGTAGTGTATGTCACGACAAGAGAAGAAATATTTGTATGACAAGGTGATGTACTAAAGTTGAGAGCCGAAGGAAGAAGAAACTCTGGTTGCGACAGATAAACAAGGTACGCGACATGATGCTTGCTTTCGGTGGTGACCTAGTCATGATAAAGAAGAATCGATGTTGCGACATACTTCAATTTGAAGAGATGTTTCTATGTTGCGGCGAGATCTTAAGGTCTGCGAAGCATGAGATCAGGTTGAACGCGATAAGAGCAGGGTCGCAAAAAGGCAGCACTACATGTCCGACAAGATTCCAACATAAAGTGATGCGCGAGCATAACAAAGTGAATTCGATACACGAGAATATAAACTGAATACGAGTCACATCGCGACATAAGCTGATCCACGTGATGAGCATGGTAACACCAGCGAGGCTATGCGGGAATCAGTGAAGATTTGCAACAAGAAGGCTCGGGTTAAGTGGTGACAAGATACGTAAGTGATAGACTCTGATCGTGGCCAAATCGCGTATCTGAAACATTATTTACTGCAAAGGAACCCGAACAAATATGTATCAGCGACATAAGCGATTGCGACATTCAAATTGAAGGCACGAAACCTTGTCGCGACACAGTTGTCGATGTCGCAACATAACATTTCCGATAAACACACATAAGATTTGTAAAACGCAGAAAATTTACAATTTTAAAGAGCAAATGGTAATTTCGGTCAAAAATCCAGAATTTTTGGAGTCTCGGATGGCCGAAGCAGACTCAGTTGGAATCGTCCCGAAATCTAGCTACCATGTTAGATTTCGTCAGGATTACGAACAGGTTAGAGGGTACTGCGTATTTCGAGGCAATTGAATGAATATAGTAAATGACGGGTGGCATGAGGTCCCACACCACATGGATGCATGCAAATAGACTCTGTCTAAGGAAGTAGTCTTGCATGAGGAGTAAATGCTAGTGGATGCTGGAATAGCGGATAGGCTTTGCAGGAATTTAGTGGGAAGGAATGTGGGTTAGAGACCCAGTGGAAGAGGAAGGTGTCGAGGAAGCAAGGAGAACTGTGCTCTCTAAATGGAAAGACTGATCCGGTGGGGGGGGGAGAAGAGTGATAGAGGGCTCCACCTTCTCTAGAACACCCGACGATCGAGATAAAGGCGGTCTGGCCCAGATGAAGGAAGAAGTTGACCTTCTGACAGGGGCCATGGCCGAAGGAGTTCGGGAGTTTTGACAAAACTCAAGAGGGTAGGTCTTCTCCTACCTTGGTTCCTTTATACTACAGGTTGTGTGGTGGTTGTGCCACTTTCAGGAATGTTTGGTTGTATTTTGTACCCGAAAGTTTTGCCACGATACAGGGTAGCATACATAAACCGGAATTTAGAACCGATTTTGGGTAGGAAAGAAGTGGAATGTGGTGAGTGAGTCCTTCTGATAAATTGTAGCCCCCATCAATGAAATTGATGCTAGGCTTTTAATTTCCCGATTTGGACCTCTGTAAGACTAGATTACTAGTCCTTTTCTTGTTGTGAAGTGTTTAAATGCCCAATTGGTCGGTTCTGTGATTCGGTCCTTCAGTAGGACCTTAAAATGGATTTTTGGGTCGAAATAAACGAATCTGGAAGTGATCTTCCTGATAAGTTGTAGCCCCATCAATGAACTTGATGTTAGGCTTTTGAATTTCTCGGTCGGACTCTTGTAGACCAGGGTGCTGATCTTTTTACTGGCTGGTCAAATGGGGCGAGGGTGTCGAGAGGGTCGTCAAGAAAGCTTGATGTCGGTGAGCGGTGGTGAAATCAATGGTGATGCCGTCAAGCGGTGAAGTCGTCCGTGAGCGGTGGTGGGTCAAAGCGGTGAAGTGGGTACGCGAGCGGTGACCGTCCAACGCGTGAAGTGCGTCCGGCGAGCGTTACGTTAATTAACGAAGTCGTCGAAGCGATTAGCCGATTGAAGCGATTATCGATTGAGCGATGTGGTAAATCGGCCGGTGGTATTCGTCCAAAGAAGTACCGTCAGCGAAGTCGTCGAAGCGATTAATCGGTGAAGCGATGGTCGTCGATGAGCGATGGTGCGTCAAGCGGTGAAATTAAACCGGCGAGCGGTGGTGATCAAGCGGTGAAATTAGTCCGTGAGCGGTGGTGGTGACGGTGAAATTAGATCGGCGGTGGTAGTCGAAGTCGTCGTGAGCGGTGGTCGTCGAACGGTGGTCGTGTCAGCCAGACAGGTGGTGCCGTCATGATGAAGTGTCGATGACAGTGTTGTCAAAGAGGGTCAATCGTGAGCGGTGTTCAGTCGAGTTGATACGCATGACCTCGACTTGGGAAGGTCATATCTTTGTTTGAACTCAGTTTGGGTGTTCTTGGACTTCATGGAAAGCCCATTGATAAAATCTCCATTGGGACCTCTTGGAAGGGCAGTGGGTGCCTGAGCCGGCCGGGAAATGGCCGTCCAGTCAAAATGGTAGGCTGCCCGGGTGGGAGCCGGTTTAGTCGCTGGCTGACCCCGACTTGGAAGGCCGCCACTTTACCATTAAATTCGATTTGGGTGTTCTTTGACTCTATCAAAAGCCCAGTGAGTCAAGATTGAACCCACTGTTCCTGTGGAGGACACATTTTCAATCCAGGCATGTTAGTTCTGACCAGTTCAGTTGTGGTGGGCTTTAGTGGATAACGTAGTTGGAAATTGACATGTGATATATCGCTTGTATATGGTTTGGGTTATTAACATGCAGTGTGGAATATGACGTGATATAGCAGTGACATTTTAACGGGCATGTAATCTTAATATGAGGCATGGATAATATGCATGAATATGTGCATGGGTGATTATGTATGCAACTGGCATAATAGCATCGCATGTGC
Organism: Tetrastigma voinierianum; assembly: GCA_016808115.1. Lineage (NCBI taxonomy): Eukaryota > Viridiplantae > Streptophyta > Magnoliopsida > Vitales > Vitaceae > Tetrastigma > Tetrastigma voinierianum. The sequence goes on from JAEQBH010000299.1 coordinate 99,277, forward strand.
ACGAAGACATCGCATGACATGGGTGTGTACAGTGCATGGTACGGATCGGCACCGGAGTTGGAATATCCCACGAATTTACCTGCCGATTATGGGTCAAGGTAGCCAGCTATGGTAATGATTGATGGACTCGGGAAATGGGACAGAGTCAAATGAGTCAAAACGGTTTTGAAACTAATGGAAATAAATATAGTAATGTTTGGCACCTTGCTTGAAAGATGGGGTAGACCCCCGGGGTGAAAGACCCAGTGTTGTTCACGGTTAGACATGATTCCGAGCGATGCAAGTTCGTAAAAATGTTGGAGCGTGCGGGCGTCCGGCGATTGAAAACCCGAAAAATCAGTGACCTGAATAAATAAGTACACACAATTTTACGATGATGTGCATTGGAGGTGTTTCGATAGATTACAAATTCTTAAAGAAAAACAAAAGTTTCTTGTTGTTTTGGAAAAGGTCATTGTAATTGAGATCAAAGAAAGGGCGAGTTGGTATTCACTTCGCCCTAGGTAGGTGTGAGGAGTGTTGACTAACTGGGATGGGCTGAAGGACATTCATGCATTGGCTGACATTCATGTAGGCATCTTCTTGAATGTGTTTTCTATGCTGATCATTGCATGTGCACTTAGGTGGGATGGCCGCAGCAGGAGTTACTGCGAGGGGCTGCTCTGATGATGGGACCCCCCTTTTTTAGTGCCGAGACGGTGCTCCATCGGTAGTGTGAGTGTGAAGAATGGGTTGTGGCCTTGAGCGGCATTTGTAAAAATATATTAGAGCGATATAGTTTCATATATTTTGGGTAGCAGGAAGTGAAACCACATTGTTTCTTGCGAAAAAAAAAAAAAAAAAAAAAAAATTGACCCCAGAAATGCGGGGCGTCACCCAGAATTATCACGACATAGAGCGGATGAAGCAGCAGGACACTTGCAGACAGATTGTTAAAGAGCCAAAGAAATATCTATCGTGATAGAGGAAACTCTATCACGACAAAATGAATATGCTGAAGAAAGAATCATGCGCGGCAGGAAACTGTCGTGACCGAGATCAAGAAGGAGCACAAGGAGCAGGTCACAATAGACTACTGCATGCTGCAACAGAGACCTGTGATAAAGATTTAAAACTTTGTCGCAACAACACTTTGTCAGTCGCGACCCGAGGAGAGATGCAATACGAGCCATAATTTTGGGGATCCCACAATGTAGCCTCGAGATTTAAGGCCCGAACTTTTTGGGGCTCTTATAAATAAATACCAATTTGAGGAAAGTAGAAGCGATCGGTCGACGGAAAAACGAGCATTTAGGGAGCTGAGGACTCTTTTGTATTATATATTTTTTTCTTTTTTTTTTCTTTTCTTCTTAGATTAGATTTAGCGTGGAATTTCAATTTGTTTACTGGACCTGAAACAGTGAATTGTTCAGAAGTTTAGAAGTTGAATTAAATGGTTGAAGTCAATTTAGATAATTGTTTGAATCTAATGAAATCTAGATAAAAGTTGGAATTCATTTCTTTCGGTTTATTACAGTTACATTGGAAATTTCCTGATCAATATTTCAATGTTCTTTGTGATTGATTTAGAAAACACAACCACTGAGAGCACCGAATATTGGATTATGGTCTTTCTACAGTTGGCAGAAAGAGGCTACTTGGATTGAGAATTTTGAAATTATTTGAATGGTGATATTCATGTAGGCAGTATTCCCAATGTAGTAACTATACCCATAAGGGCGAATTTATCTAGCTCGATTTTCAATAAAACTCACATTGACACAAGATGGAATCACGAGAACTTGGATCGATTACTTGGGGGTATGCTAGACTAATATTGAAAGAACTAATGAGCTCTGAAGATTACTTAGATAAAATGTTCAACACTCCTTGGATTTGAGAATTAGTTGAATGATATATCAATTTATCCACGATTAGAGACCTCTCCTTGAGTGCGGAGGAATGATCTTGATCCGTGTTGGCTTAGATCCTAATCAAGGAAGGGAGAACTCTTTAAGATCTCAAGGATGAGACATCATTCATCTTGTAGAAATCTAGCGACCTTATCTTGGGAGCGAAATCTGGAGTCATAAGAAATGGGTGAAGTATTGAGCAAGAAAATTTCCATATCTTATAAAAGATTACGATTACAAGTAGTGATTAGAAACATGTTTGAGAAATGAACATGATTCTCTAATCCAGTGAAAAGTATGTAGTTTTGAGGAAATCAAACTATACTACCTTGCCTCTTGACAATTTGATTCCAATTCATGATACTAATAAGATTAGATTATGATGCGGGGTGATAATTTCACAGCGGTGAAATCCTAGTGTCTACTTCGATGTCAATCAGTTGGTGTAGTTTAGGTTTAGGATTTTAAAATTTTTTTTATTATAGATGAAATTCAGATAGATTCTTAGTTAGGTTCTTAAAGAAATTTTATGAAATGGAAGTTCAAATAGTGTGGAACTTAAGTAGTTAGGGTAGTTGAACTTTAAATTCTTTTCAATCTCTGTGGGAACAATATCCGGACTTATAGGTCCACTTTTATGACTTTTACGACTTGTGCACTTGCAGTATTGTGATCAAACTAAATCTTTAATAAATTCATTGACAAATCCATTTTTATTCTGAGCATACAAGTTCTATTTGGTCTAAACAATTTTCTGGTGCCTTTACTGGGGATTAGGTAATAGTCCTTTGGTAATAGTGGCAAAAATTTGGTCTATACATACACTGGTCAACACTGCACTAGTCAAATGACATAGGCACCATGTCTCTACTGTCATCCCCTAAGGTGACAACTTGGACCTCATCGAACATAAACCAGTTATTTGTAAGTCATCCTCACTATGGCTAATCTACAGTATTGACTCAGAAGAAGTGATGACCTCTCGGTCAAATTGTATCATGATGACACGTCCCTCGTAGCCATGAACTTTAGTACGATGAAGGAAGATGGTATAATGTCGAGCCTCATGGATCCAGTGACTAAGAGTAGGTGAAGATGGTGGATCTCAGAAACTAGAATAGTATGGAGTTCTTATTGGCCAAATCCTGCCTTAACCTAGCGAGTGTGCGCATAGTTATCATAACTATACAAACAGAAGGCCTCATGGGACATCAAACCTAGAAATGGGGAGTTTATTTTTGTAATTGATGGCAAAACCTTAAAGACCTTACCATCCTAAACAAAATGTGTCATAGCTTGTTGTTCAAGAAAAATTTTTCTATATGCTCAAAACAAACTCTGAACAGAGGGCCAAAAATATAAGACAAAAAGCTAACAGGATTTTGATCTTACCTTGACTCCTCTTTATTCCTTCTACACATGCTGCCATGTGAGAGTGTCACTAATTCCAATCCTCAAAGCCTTTACCTAAATAGAAACTTCCTTTGTTCTACTCCTTTCTCTACCACCCTAGACGTAGGGACCTCTTCAGATGTCCCGAGACTCCCATGAGTAGGACCTTCACTTTCAAAACCAGAAGAAAAACTCTTTCAACTCTCCCTATTCAAAAACATATCCATAAATCAGAATCTTCCCCTCTAAAAAAATCAAAGTGGGTTGCAAGTGACCCAAAAAAGGGCCAAAAACTGAACCTAAACCTTGCTTAGATTGATCTGGAGCGAATGGGCTCCAACCATAAATAATATGGGCTCTAATTGTACCAAAATCAGAGCTACTTATGAAAAATCCGACGAACCGGCTGAGCCGGTTGAGAAAAATTCTCAAACTTTGTTAGAAGATTCCTCAAAGAGTAAGGAATAAAAAAAATAGTGCATAATTTCGAGTCTGAATGAGGAAGATATGACTAAAACAAGCTCCGGTGCTTTGAATTTGAAAGTGCTCCCATAATGAACTTGATTCGCAGCCCGTAGGGTATCTTAAATCAACAAATGTTATAGCCTAATACCTCATACTACCGTAGCATTGCTAATATAGTATAGCGGCTCTAGGATCGTCCATAGGGATGGGTTTTCTTAAGTGGAAATGATGTGATAAAAGCTTATACTATTGATTTCGTTTTGGATATTTGGGTTGTGATAAAAAAAAAAAAAAGGGATTTTAGTGATTAAAACTAAAAATAAAAACTTACTAAGACATGAAAACAAAACCTTAGGAGTGTCGAATTAAAACAGGTTTCAAGTTCCTTAGGCAAAGAAGGGGTTTTCCAAGTCTTTACCTCGCATTGGGGAGGATAACATATAGTTAACTCCTAAACCAGATCTTCATTTAGCTATAAAAACTGACCCTAAATAAATATCCTTGAAAATTGGTATTTGCTTCCCATTAATGGTCTCAGACAATGAAGAACATCTCCTTGAAGCTCACTTCCAGTGGTCAGCCAAATGATAGCCGCGAACATCATTGGTCTCTATGAGTAAATATCAGTGAGCCACGAGCTTACCAAATACTAACCATTCAAGGTGAATCGAAGGATCGAACCTAAATTTAAACAAATAAAACATCCTTGAATCGCCTTCCAATAACCCATAGATGATAACTAACGAATGTCAATGGATCTAGCGATAAGCATCTAATGAACCCAACAGCTTATCAAATACGGATCATTCAAGGTAACCCGAAGGGATTAAAACTAAAGTTTGAAATGAAACCATTAATGGTGGAAAATACCTCCATTAAAACATGGAAAACCCACACCTTTTCTTCGAACCTTCACTAGTTTCCTTTACTCGAGAAACTAGGTTTTAACAAGCTCTTTTCTTATCGGATATTTGTTTGGGTACATCGAGAAGGAAGAGAAGCGAGGAAAGCAGGGAAGCTTATGCTATAAGAAGCACTGATCATCAGACCACCTCTTTACAAAGTCTGGTTTGGGGTGTTTTATACCACCAAACCGATTACAAATTACCAAAATATCCAACTCCAAACACTATTACACGAGGATAGACTGGTAAGAATAACAAAAATACAAAAAGTCAATATTGCTACGAATTTTCGCAGCCCTGCAAAAATTCGCAACCCTTGCGAATTTTGCAGAGTTGTTACTACATCTTTCTTCTGTGGGTTCTGGTTCACGTCCGGCCTGGAATTGCTACTCGATTTCTTCATGCTTAAGTCAATCCTTGGTTTTCAATAATATATAAAGCCCGAGAACAACAAAATTCTCCTTAACATGCCAATCGGGTTAATTGCCACTACTACACAAAAAATGCTTAAAACTTGGAGTGTTAAGGGTATGAAACAACACTATTTGGGTAGTAATCACTTCTCCCAACCGACACATTGCTAGTCCCTTAGCAATGAAGGAAGAATAAAGCAATCAAGGGCAAGAAGAACTATATATATATCCACAAGGAATGGTTCTCCAAGAGCAATGATGTGATAAAACCCAACCTTAAACAAAAGTCATCAAAATCTTGCCCAATGACTATCTCAAGAGGAGTATGTGCTAAGCAAATTCAAGTATCAAAACAGTGTCAACTCCTAAAGAACCAACCTAAAACCTTCCACAAAAACCTAAGTGTTAACTTGATTAGCTTTCAAAAATAGTCTTTCAAACTATCTTCTCCCCCCAACCTAGCTCTTTTTCTACAATTCCAGCGCATCGACAATGTCACGCCCGATTTCCGACGCGAGACCAGACCAAATCTTGGGACTCTTGACACGATTTTTTTTTTTTTAAAGCCAGGCGCTTTGTGGTATGGCCCGTCTTATAACATAATCAAAAGAACTACCGAATTGGTGTCCATCAAAAATCTATACACATATGGCGAGTCCCATTTACTTATACAAAAGGCGAACCTTTACATTTACCGTCGAGCCACGGAACCTACATGTAGTGAACCCTTCTGAGAGTGTGTTGGCCAGTGTATGCGGATGTTTGCTGATGTCTTCTCCTGTACCTACAAGGATTAAAAACCCGTGCTAAGCTTTACGCTTAGTGGGAAGCATATTCTTATAACTTATACTGATGCACATGCATTTATCTTCGGAATCATGATAAGCATAAGCGAAGCAAATATCAAAATCATCATGGACATATAAACCAATATATAGCGAGGTCGGATCATATTGAGCAACTTAGACATATGCAATGGCAGGCATCAATTCATCTCTTTTATAACTCATGATTTTCTCGGGATTTGGTGCGGTTCCTAATTGTGTCATCAAAATAATTAAATCGCTTGTACCTTGTGACTTTTAACGAGAATGCTTTATGTCTCCCGTAGGATCCATGTTATGCTTATTCTGATTCCTTATAAGCGGTGCGAACTTATACTTATAGCAATCTATACTTACTCGAATTACACTTATGTGAGACTTATCCTTATTGGATCTTATACTCATGACAAACTTATTCTTATCCGAGGTCTTATACTTATAGCCGTCGGATCTTCTTGTCGGATTTCTCGTATCTTTGTCTTGAGCTTATATCTCCGATCTCCGGTAGGAAGTTTCTGAGCACTATACTTATCCTACGGGTTTACACTTGTTCGGGGTTCCGTAGGTATCCATGAAATTCTGCGGGCATTATCTTTGGATTTGCGGAACCTAATCTTATACGGGAGTACCGTGAGGTACTTACTTGATCAAATGTACGTTACGATGACAACTTGTGTTGGTATCATATCCCAACAAGTCCTAGTTTAACGTATACCTATACTCATACGGGAGTACCCGTAGGTACTACGGAGTTTATCCTTATCAGGAGCTTATACGGAGATACCCGTAGGTACTACAGAAACTAATCAGATATAGGAATTACGTGGAAGTACTTGAAGAACTTATATTAGTACCTCGTATCTTATACTTGTACTACAGAACCTATCCTTGTCTTACGGATCTTCTACTTGTATTACAGAGTTTATTCTGGTATTTCGGATCTTATCCTGGTATTACGGAGCATATACATGTATTTCGGATTTTGTACATGTACTTCAGAACTTATACATGTATTTCAGATTTTATACATGTATTACAGAGTATATACTTGTCTTACAGAACTTATACTGGTCTTCTGAACTTATCTTGGTATTTCGGATCTTATACGTGTGTTCACGGAACTTATGCATGTATTTCCAGATCTTACGTAATATTCACGGAACTTATATTTATCTTCACCAGACTTATAGTTGTTAATGCAGGGACTATTCTTATCTTACGGATCTTATACTTGTGTTCTGAAATGATTCTTGTATTTGAATCTTATTCTTTGCGAAGGTACCCGTCGTGATGAAGTTGGAACAGATCGAGGATCATAGCACGTACAAGGTCGGGATCAAACTTATACGAGATACGGACATTAGTCTTTGGTAGACGGATCAGATTCATTAGAGCGGAAATGCAGTAGGTATGGCCCCGGATTTATACTTATTTCTGGAACTTATACTTATTTTCCGATCTGAGGAGTGCCCTTGGGTACTGCAGAACTTATACTTATTTTATTGATGCGAGGTACCCGCCAGGTGCCTCTTGGACTTATCTTTGGTGTTACCGATGCGGGATTGCGGTAGATCTTCTTGGACTTATACTTATTCGGATCTCCCATAGGAGTTCTGAGTTTCTTAGTATACAAAGTACCCGTAGGTACTCTGAGAGATGTTACATTATGCAAAAGTACCTGCAGGTACTACAGAGCAAATACAGAGGTACCCGTGGGTACTCACGGAACATATACGGATGTGCGGTAGATTACGGTGAACATATCTGGGAGGTACTTTCGTAGGTACATTCGGATCGTTACTATATTCATTTTTCTTATTCATTATTCGAGTCTTATCCTTATAATTGTTAGAACGTTACCTGAACCCGATCTGCGAATGGTAGGACCGCGACACAATAAGTACCCGAAGGTGGTCTGGATCGAGAGAGTGCCGTCGCACTAATCGAGAGAGTGCGAGTACTAGTGTCTTAGAAACGCGGTCGAGTGCGTAGCACTAATCGAGGAAATCTTAGAAGTACTAATGTGTGCGAGAAAACACTTGATCGAGAGAGTGCCGTCGCACTAATCGAAGGAATCTTAGAAGTACTAATGTGCCGAAGCACAATCAGAGAGTGCCGTGTCATTCAATAACGGTCTTAGGCAATTTAATTATATGAGTTCCAATAACTTACTATCTTATAGTAGAGCATTATTAGCCACATTATACGTTCATGACGGTCATTATTCCAAATCACTGATAGGTATGATGAGCATGTAATCACACCTTAATCCATGTATTCTTATTCTTCTGAATCTACGTTACCCAGGAATTGAATCAATCCAATCGGATCGTCGAACTCAAATTTATGGCATTTCATGCCAACTAATTGATTTCTGCCAGATTTTACAGAGGATAGTTTGCGATATTAATTTTTCCAGTGCCTTGTCTCGATGTTGACACTGGATCTTTGTACTTCCTTTAAAATTAAGGTGCTAGGGTTCTATTCAACTGGAATCACCCCATTCGGGCACGAGGAAACTCAGAGATTACGTCTGGGAAACTACCGGACTTCTCTACCCAATTAAGCGATGCAGGAAATGGGGCTTATAGCCCCTACTTGGAGTGAATATTTCGACCCCTTAGAGTCAGGGTGACAATACTTTCTCTTTAGTTTGGTTTCTCCTTGAAAGTCTATTTTAAGTGGCCACTTGAATCCTCAAATCGGATAAGAAATGAAAGTTGTAAGCCCAAAATACAAAAAACTGGTCAAATTGGAAAACGAACAAGTTCTACCGGTAGGACTTAACTTCTACGGTAGGACTTGGCTTAAAAAATGACCAGTCGAAGTTCTACCGGTAGAACTTAACTTCAGTAGAAGACGCGAGAATGCCCAGAATGGGTGTTTTCTCATTTTTCCTTCACTTTAATCCATGGATCACTCCCCACACTTCCTCGCACCTCAAAACCATTCCAATTCACCTTGGAATCTCTTTTCTATTCAATTCATCTTTCATTTCTTATCTTCTTTCAAACCTTTCCATGAATTTCTCCCAAAATCATTTCAATATGGGTCTTAACCATACACAAGCTAAACTCAAAAGTTTGTTAGGGTTTACTCTAAGCCCCAACTCAATTGCTAATGTTAACCATGAATCCAACCTCGAAGAGAGGATTCCCTACTTTCTTGTGGATTTAGAGTATTTTCCAACCCCTACCTTCAATAAATCTTTGATTGGGAAGAAATCCTAACAAACCTAGATTTGGAACTCATAAACCTCTCTAGAATCCCTTACAAAATCCATGTGATTCATAATAGAGTTCATATCCAAGGTTAGATCCATACCAAAAATCCAAGTTCCATACCTTTGATCTTAGCTTGCTTGATCTCCTTCCTTTCTCTTCCTCTTCCTCTTCTTCTTCTCTCTTTCTCTCTTCCCCTCTCTCTCTACGTTTTTTTTTTTCTCCAATGAGACCAATTTTTGGTCTTTAAAACATGGATTTGTTAAGGCCATGTTGGCCTCAAAAAGAAAGCCCATTTTTGGGTTAACTTCCTCCCAATTACCAAATTTATTATGAATTCTTCCTTTTTGAAATTCAACTTATGCATATTCTAGTTTAACCCCATCTTCCTCTTTATGACTTTCATATCCTTTTTGCAAAATTACAAGATTGCCCTTGTATCTTGTAAACTTTCCAGGTTTCTCAATTTATTTCCTAAAATTCCTATTTAGCTTATAATATACCCTACACAAGTCCGAAAACTACTAGGGTATATTTTGGGGGTATTCTGAGACAAACCCGATAGATCAGGAACCACTTTTATTTCACAACTTCTTCTTCTTCTCTTTTTCATTGTAGGGGTGCAATGTTGAGGGTATCGAATTCTCAATTGTCCATGTAACGGGGGTCCATCGATGACTCCCAACCAATTAAGGTTTAGGGCATCAAGTCATAGGATCTTTCCACTAACTCTTCAGATTTCACCCCGGACTTTTAATAAGTTCAATACTCCAGCACCTCTGATTTAACAAACTCCACCTATTCTGTGCGAGCATTAAGTCGGTGACTCCCAGGCCAGGTTGGCTTAGGGCACTAGGCTTTAAAGATTTTCGCCATATACCCCTCGGATCGTGCTCGGGTTTCAAGGTAAGTGTCACAATTGCTTTTCTTTTTTTTCTTTTTCTTTTTTTTTTTTTTTTTGTTTTTGTTTTTTTTTAGACTCATTGGTCTTTTTAGGGATCCTAACCTATTAAAGGTGGTCAATAGTACTAGGCCGGATTTTTCAAGGTTTAGGAGGAAAGGCAGTTTTTCATCATATAATTGAAACTTAATGTGCACAGTGTGTGCTTAGTTTAAAGTGGAAGAAATAAGGTTGAAGATAAGAGGAATTTCAACAATTCATCAACTCTTATAAGCATAACACCACTTTAAAATCAAGAGTATTGAGACACAGTTTCAATTTCTCCCATTGCAGGTTGAGAATTACAAAAAATTTTGTGGGAAAACTCAGCAAACATGTATCAAACTATTCAAAAACTATTTGAACCAAAAGAAATTTGCTAAGCGACAAATAAGCATATTCATAACTCACTTTGGCAGGTCGACATTGTCCTCGATGGTTATGGAATGGAAATTTAAGAGAGAAGTGATATCAGCAGTGAAATGGCGGTGTTGGAGATGAGGACCCACATGAATCGAAACAAAAGAGATAGAAAGTGTTAAAAAATAAACAAAATGGGTATTTGATTAGCATTTAAAACTATAAAGAATAAACCAATCCCGGTTCATAAAATACCCAAAATATAAAGACAACACAAGAATATGATCATATCTGGCATGGAAAACAAAAGATAAAAATAACGACTATCAAGCATGCGCAGGAGGTGGAATAGCCTTAGTTTTATGATAGTAGCTGGGATCATCAACTAGTGGGGCTGCTATTGTATTTGAAGCAAAATGGCTACAATATGTATATGGATGGATAGGAGACTTCTCATGTGAGACCCCGGAAAATCCAGAATTCCTAAGGAAGGATAAAATGATAATTTCGGTGAAAATCAGAATTTTTCAGATCTCCCGGGATAATGGCCGGACTTCAGATTGGAATGCGTCTCGCAAAATCTGAAGCTCACGTCGAATTTCATCGAATTCGAGGAGCGGTCGAATTTCACATTTTGAGGCACGTAGAGGAGTCTGCGGGACGCGGCACCTTATGAGTGGCCCCGAGGCGCCACTTGTCAAGCTATGGAAGAGTCGAGCAGTGACTCAGTGGGGCTCACATGTGACACAATGGCATGATGCCATTAGAGGGAAATCTCAAGTGGGTGGATAAGAGGATAAGGTGTAATCCTCTTAACCAATAGGAATTTGACATGGCGTGAGAGGACTTGTCTCTTGTCCCCGATCTTGACCCGGAATGGATTGGGAGGGAAGAGAGGAGGAAAGTAGCAGGAAGAAGAGGAAAGTGTGGGATTTTTAGAGAGAGAAGCTCTACCTTCTCTCTAAAATTCCCGGCGATCGGACCGTCGGTTTCCGGCGAGACGAGAAGCAAAGTGCTCCCCACGGCAAGGACTACGTGTGGGTACCAGTTTTGAGGGGTTTCAACAAACTCCGGAAAGGTAGGGGTTTTTCTCCTACTTGCTTTACTTTTTGTTTAAGGGCCTTGTAATGGATGGGGATTTGTTGAGGCCTGGATGGCCGTGGTTTCGGTTCCAAAAGATTTGGACCGAGTGAAGAAATCCCTAGAGTGGTTTTGGACGGTCCACGGACTGTTTGTGTGATTGTGTGATGTTGTGTTATTGCCATGAGTAAATAACATGTTGATTGTGATTTTGTGGGGTACGTTTCAGGCGGCCGCGGATTGTACTAGCGTATGAGCTAAGTTTATGTTATTATTATAAACTGAATAACATGATGTATGGGATTTAAATTTTGTTAATATATGCATGAGTGATATATTAGCATGTGTTGTATGTTTGGTGTGCCATTGCATTGCACTTAGGTGGGGAGTAACCCAAGAGGGAAAGTATGGGATTTTTAGAGAGAGAAGCTCTACCTTATCTCTAAAGTTCCCGGCGATCGGACCGTCGGTTTCAGCGAGGGCGAAGCAAAGTGCTCCCACGGCAGGATTCTGGCGTGGGTACCGAGTTTGAGGGTTTCAACAAACTCCGGAAAGGTAGGGGTTTTTCTCCTACTTGCTTTACTTTTTGTTTAAGGGCCTTGTAATGGATGGGGATTTGTTGAGGCCTGGATGGCCGTGGTTTTAGTTCCAAAAGATTTGGACCGAGTGAAGAAATCCCTATAGTGGTTTTGGACGGTCCACGGACTATTTGTGTGATTGTGTGATGTTGTGTTATTGCCATGAATAAATAACATGTTGATTGTGATTTTGTGGGTTGTTCCAGCTGGCGCGGATTGTATAGCCAGTGAGCTAAGTTTATATTAATGTATAAACTGAATAACATGATGTATGGGATTTAAATTTGTTAATATATGCATGAGTGATATATTAGCATGTGTTGTATGTTTGGTGTGCCATTGCATTACACTTAGGTGGGGAGTAACCCAGTAGGAAATTCCTTCTTGGGCTGCTCTGGTCGTGGGACCCAGCACTTTTGGTCGCGAAGGCATTAGGGATGGGACGCATCAGGGTTTTAGAGAGCGACGGCCCAGAGATGGCCCTCTCTTGTATTTTGTAAAATTCTGGGCACAAGACCCAGTTTTGTATAAATTGTAATCAAAGACAATTGTAAATAAATCATTTTGTATAAAATATTGGTTTTTATGAGTATTGGTTTATGAGCCAAGAGGCATTTATACTCAGGTATGGGTCTCGTGATACGAGACAAATAGATGTTCCGCGGGTTGACGGGTAGTCATGAACACCGGGTTTGGGCGTCATCGGGCTTTCAAAAGAGACCTTAATGCAGCCAAACCACGGTGTGGGACGAAACGTATGCAAATTTATAACACTATCGCCCAGACTATTGTGTCTAATCCCCAGACAACGGCGCCATAAAACTTGTTGACGTATGTCTTAGCTATTTGATTAGTTCGAAAGATTGTTTCAATTAGATGTAAATTGTTTCTTAGTGGTTTTTGATCCCGGATTATCTTTGCAAGTGCAATTCGAATGATGATAAATTGGTTAAGTCGAGATATCGATCACGAAGTCTCGGGAATTTTCGATCTCAACTATCCCAACTACTCGAACTCTATACTATTTGGACTATAGTGGACAATTTGAATCAGCCGTTAAAGCAGCAGAAATAATGGCAGAAAATAATATGAATGAATAACAAATGAATGACCTCTTGAAATAATGAAATGACAAATTTAGATTGAACAGTTATCTGTAAAGAAAACATTGAAAATAAAGCTATTGTGAAGAATCAATTCCTACAGCTTGTATGGTAATTTTTTTTTGCTTTCTGAACCACAGATTTTAAAACTAGTCCAAGGAATGTGATGGTCTCAATTGGATCTCTCCAAACCACCGTTCATCATCTCACCTTCACCATTTCTCCCGAATCTGATGGGCTAGATAACTACTTTTAATGCGGGTAGCCTTGTTAAAAAGGTATTTTTCTTTCTCAATCTTTAGTTCCTCTTCCTCAAAATTAGAACATCATTCTTTCCTTGATTAGATGGTTGCTAACACGGGATTGAATTCACGATTCGAATTGGCGAACTCTGCATGCTTAAATTGATAACTTCGCTCAACCATTCTCGGTTTCAAGTGAGAAGAGGATGTATCGATTTAATTACACAGAGCACATTAGATCATCAATATCAGGTTCCCATACCTTATAGAAATTATTCATCACTCTCAGGAATGCCTTCTCTGTGTCACTCAAAGGCTTCACGGAAATCGAAGCTTAGGCAAACCCGTTATGGGTATAAGAGACTGACATTGGGATCAATTCCAGGAAATAAGCAAAACCAGCAAGTCGATTTATAAACTGAAGTTCAGCAATAATGAATAATATTATGCAGGAAAGATAATTTATGACAATAGCGTCATTTCAATGGGAGCTGGGTTTCTAAATCACTGGATTACACCATACATTGAAACTGTGATCAAAGAAAACCCTTGCCAAATCGGAAGCGGTAGTTCGAAATCAAGATTTATGCGAATTCAAACTACCGAGCCAGTGACGAAGAAATATAAATGCGCATTCAACTACACCCTTTACATTAACGTTCAAATCCAAATTTGAATGAAATACAAACTAATCTAAAAATAAAAAAGCGAAGAAAGAAAAGAAAGAAAATTAAAATACGAGGAGCCTTGTAGCCAGATCTCTCCTTGATCGCGAGCTGCAGTTGTTCGGTTGCGGCCGTGTGTTATAGGGTTACGAAGTTGGGCTAATTTCGATGCACTTCTTTTGGGTGCGGTTAAAATGGCGGTTGGTTGTTGATGTCGCAACATCGATTCTTGTCACGACCTCTGTTGTCTTCAGTCATGTCGCAGAGCCTTTGTTTGGTCGCGACGTGTCTTTGGTGTAAGTAGCTCATGACGACAAGGGCGTCGTGACCTTAGCGTGCATTTGATGTCGCGACAAGCGGATGTTATCGCGACCTCTTCACAGCGTGGCTGTCGCGACCTGCGGATGTTATGTGACCTCAAGTCTTACAATTGATGTGGCGACAGCACAGTGTTGTGCGACCTCTTCTCTTACCAATGTTGTCGCGACGGCTGAATGATGCCGTGACTTCCCTTGTGTTGTTGATATGGCGGCAACTTGATCTTGTCGCTGACCTTCTTTAATTACATCGATGTTTAGGCCATTAGTTTCCTTTGCGTGATGTGCGGCTGTTCTGCTTTAGTGCTGAGTGCGTGACTACTTCTAACTTTGAAGCGATGTTGCGACCTAAATGTTCAGTCAATTTTAGCTCCTGTCGCGACTTCTTTTTGGTGTCGCGACATCATATCCACTGTACTGAGTTAAATTCTGTCGCGACCTCTGAATGATGTCGCGACATCATTTCTTCTTCTTCATCAATTTCTGGTTGTTTGACCTTGAGCTCCTTTCACGCCCGGCTAAGCTTTGTCTTGGTATCGCCCCGATTCGCGGCCCGGACCTTTGTAATTGTAACGAATATACATTTGATTGTTTCAAAGCTTCCGACATCAAATTGCTTTAATCCTTTGCACTTCTCTTCTTTGCAACTTCCTTGACCCATTATATCGGTATTCTGTGACCACATTCTGCTCTTTTACGCATTTTACGCTTTCTTTTTAATTCTGTACTTGCAGTGGAGTGAAGATTATTCCATCTTCCTACATATTAATCGGTCTTTTTATATAAAAATCAATCGAGAAAAATGGATTGAAAATAGATGACTTTTAAGCTCGTCAAACTCCCCCAAACTTAAAATTTTGCTTGTCCCGAACAAAGAAAAGAAAAGATTTGTTTGTCCTCGAGCAAAAAAGGACATTTTACGTTGCGGTATGCGTGTGACGATTTAATTGAAATTGAAATTGCTTTCTTTTCTTTGTATTCAGCTTTAGAGATCGGATAAGGTTAGTTTCTACTCAATCGGTGTACATAACGAAATTGTTGGATTGTTTACAAACGGTATAGTTAATTGATTCTTTGAAATGTGAGTTGGTTTTCTTTCATTTCTTAATGAGTTAATTAACCCCTTAGAAGATGTTCCACCCGGCTTTGATCTTTCCCGATTTTCCAAATTCCATAGGCTTGTTGTTCATATTGATCTCCACTAATGCTTAGGTGATTACAACCTTCAAGATCAATCGGGTCTTTTGGGCTTGTAATGTTAGGTTTGGGTAAAGAAGTAGGATGGATGGAATTTTTTAGGTTAAGATGCAATGCTCATTTTCCTTTCTTACTCATCTCTTGTCCCCCTTTTCCTCCTTGTAATTTCCTTAATAAACTCCCAGGCACCGTGTTTGGGATACCACCTTGATTTTCTTCTATTCAAAGCGTATGTGTTCCCATTTCTCATTCATAATTCAAACTGGGGAAATTTTCCTTCTTGTCACCTTTCAGGAATAGTGCAATGTTTTGTCTTCTTAGTCTTTCTAACACTCTTAGCGAACTTTGGGTTAGTAACTCCCATACCAGATGGCATTAGGGTACTAGGTGTTGAAACACCCTAAGAACTTAATTGTTCAAGAGAAGTTAGGCCCTGAGGAATAAAACCTATTCTCTTAAGCTTTCTTTTCTGTTGTATTTCTTTTTCTCTTCATTCCTTTTACGTATTTTTCTCCTTGAGTTCCTCAAAATTTTACACTCCCAAACTTTATTTGTTCCTCTCTTTTTTGAGTTCTTTGGTAATCACGGAGTTCTTTAGAGGATTGATTCTATAGAATGGGTTAGTGTCTCATTGGCTTCGTTTTGAGAATAAGGCTTGTTTTGGCTCAATTTCTGGAACTAAAGTGTATGCATTAGCATATGAATGAGGATGACTAGAATGGCTCAGGCTTTCAAGAATTGCCTGCATCATTTCCTGTTGATTGTATCACCTAGGATTTCGCCTTGATCTTTAATCTAACAAGTTCTAGAATTTTGGTTGATTAACTGTGACTAACCCTGAGGATTTTCTTGACTCATATCAGTGGATGAGAATTTGGGCTGATGTTATTTCCAACGGGTTCCTTGACTCTTTGTTCGCCTACAAACTTCCCGAAAATTGTTTTGTTCCTTGTTCGTATAACCTTCCTTATTCTAGACTTGCTCGGCCAAAATTCAAACTAATCGCAATTTGTGTTTCAATTAAATTGCATGTTATTCAGCCCCTTATGTTGCATTGAATAAATTGTCGTTAATTCCCAAATCGAAACTAAAATGAAAGCAGAAATAAATTCATATATTATGAACAACCAATTGCAAATTAGCGAGGAAATCTATTCAAATATCAAAACATTTTCGATCTATTGTCTGTTTTCTCACAATTACAACGTATCTAAGTTCAAGAAAAACCCTTTATTTCTTGATCTAAATCCTATATATTCTTCGAGAAGGTTAGGCTCAGCTTCAAAATTTGGCTCGGACAGGCTCTTCTAAGAGTGATTTGGCTCTTAACAAGGTTGTGCAACAAATTGGGGTACGCCTCCCTTTTCTTTGGAGCTTCTTGGTGATGGATTCTAACTAATCCATATTCCCCTTCCACATCAACCGTTCTCTTTATTACACAACGTTTATGGAATACTTGAATGGAATTTATTTGTTTTCCGACTCCATTCATTCCATAAAACTGTGTCAAACCCTTGACTCTTCTTTCTCTCATTCTCCCTTCTCTCCATTCTCTTTGTTCATTTTCTTCCGTTGTTCTCCCATCCTTTTATAGTGCTTTTTGTTTCTTGGGAGGAACAACCATTTATTCCTTCTTTATATTTTCAATGAGTGGATTAAGTGAGATTCCTCGAACCTTGCTCTTCTGGTAATTCCAACAGAGGTTCGTGGTTTTTGATAGAGAATTTTGAAAGTTTTTTCTTGAACTTATTAATTTCCCTCTGATTATTCCCCTCGAAACTGAGTGTATCAAACACATTGGTTCAATTAGAATTTAAATTTACATTTACTTTGCATTAATCACTGTTATTACTTTCTGTTTAATTTCGCTCGTCTCGTCATAGCAGTGAGAGTATCTTGCTTGATCATTAAATTTAGGGAAAAATTGAAAACTGCCCAGCTGGCAATTTATCCTCTTTGTCGCGACATATTTTTGTTTGTCGCGACACAAATTATCCGTGGGAGGACAAGTCCTTTTAAGGTTTCGACATCAGGCATCTCAGGACATTGTCAAGTTGTCGCGACCTCTCTTTTCTTCTGAAGGGATTACTCTTGTCGCAACCCAAAATTTCTGTCGCAACCTCAATTTCTTTCTCAACAGAACTTTTGGTTGTGACGTCATCCTTGTTCTTCCTTCAGCATTGACTAAGTCACGACATCAACTTTTGTTGTGACTTCAGTTTCTGTCACGACATAAGTTTTTGTCGCAACGTAGTCTGCAATTTTGCCTCAAATTTAATGAACAACATCTTTTCACTCTTGATCAATTAGCAGATTCTCATCATCGAATAAACCATTTTCACACACAGCAATTAAAGATATATTCTATTCAAATTTCACATAATTTATATAGGAAAGGCCTTTTTTTAAATAGTTCTCTTACGCAGGATTCTTTGGAGTTGTGCGGAGTTCATTCCTTCTTGCACGAGCCATTACGCATAAGTACTTTCTTGCAACATTTACATGAAGTTCAATTAAACAAAAATTAACTTCTTAAGTACTAACTAATCATTATAATAACTATAGAAAACAAAATCAAAGGTTAATTCAAAAAAATTTCCAAGTCTAAAAAACGGAAATTAAAGTCTACATGGGTTGCCTCCATGTTT
Organism: Tetrastigma voinierianum; assembly: GCA_016808115.1. NCBI lineage: Eukaryota > Viridiplantae > Streptophyta > Magnoliopsida > Vitales > Vitaceae > Tetrastigma > Tetrastigma voinierianum. The sequence continues at coordinate 117,519 of JAEQBH010000299.1, forward strand.
GCTCGATTTTGAGTCATATTTGGACTTCTTTGTTTGATTTTCTTTCTCTCAATGAACTTGTTGTAGCTCTTCTTTTCCTTCCTCCTGCTTTGATAATGCTTCCAGTCTTTGTCCATTGACTTTAAGTCCTCCCGGCATGGAGTCTTGAATATTCTTGCTCAGTAGTGCTTGACACCACTGTATATGGTCCACTCCACCTTGATTTCAATTTTCCTGGAAACAATCTTAATCTGGAGTTAAATAGCAGAACTCGATCCTTCTCTGAATTCCTTCCTAAGTCTTGATCATACCATTTCTTTGTCTTTTCTTTGTAGATCTTAGCATTATCATAGGCTTCATTTCTCGATTCTTCAGTTCATTGATTGAAGCAATCTCTCTTCCTTTGCCATTTCAAATCGAAACCGGCTTCTTGATGGCCCTTAGCCTTGTGTTCAATTCAGAGGAGATGACATGGCTTGCCAAATACCAATCTATATGGGGACATCCTAATGGGAGTTTTGAATCCAGTTCTGTAGGCCCAAAGTGCATCATCAAGTTTGGAAGACCAATCCTTCATGAACTTACGGTCTTTTCGAAGTCCTTTTAACCTCCGGTTGGAAACTTCTCTTGCCATTAGTCTGGGGGTGATAAGCTAGACTCATTATATGTTTGATCCCATATGCGCTCATGAGCTTTCGCGAAAATTTTGTTCTGAAATTGGCTTCCCCATCATTGATAATAGTCACAGGTGTTCCAAATGCCTTTCGATATGTTCTTTTGGGGAGAAACTCTGGCCTAGCCATTAACATCATTCCTTGAGCAAGCTATTGCTTCCACCCATTTAGAAACATCAATCCACTGCTAGCATTATATACGGGTTTTCCAAGCGATTGTGGAAAGGGTCCGTAAAATCTATCCAGTACGTAATTTGTGCACCGCAATATGCCTCGTAGGGGCATTTCATTTCTGCTGCTGATATTTCCAATCTTTTGGCATCTATCACATAATTTGACCCATTCAGTACAGTCCCTGAAAATAGTTGGCCAATAAAATCCTGATTGGAGTATCTTATGAGCTGTTCTTTCTCCAGAAAAATGCCCCCCATATGGTGATGCATGGCATTCATTCATAATTCTGCTTTGTTCACCCTCTGGCACACATCTTCTTATAATCATATCAGCTCCCCTCTTAAATAATAGTAGGTCATCCCAGATATAATACACTAGCTGTCAGTCACGAGCTTTCTTTTACCGTGGTGGCTGAATTCGAAGGAAGCCTCCTAAGCTAAGTAATTCACAATATCAGCATACCATGGCATTTGGAATAACAATTGAAATAGTTGCTCGTCTGGGAAGCTCTCTCTTAATCTTATCTCCTCCTCTCTGCTTGATTTCTTTCCTATTCTGGATGATCAGCTATCACATTGTCACATCCTTTATCTCTAATTTCCGAGATCAAACTCTTGCGGTAGTAGCACCCACCTTATCGAGTCTTGGCTTAGCTTCCTTTTGACATAAGATATTTGATGAGCTGCGTGAAAGTACGTGTGAACTATAACATGGGATCGAATGTATGGCCTGAATTTTCACAACAAACACTATTGCTAGCATCTCCTTTTCGGTTGTGGAATAGTTTTCTTGTGCTTCATTGAAAGGTTACGCTGGCATGATATGGCTGCGAATATTTTCTCTTTTCTTTTTAAAATGGCTCTTTCGAAATCATGGCATCACACATTACTTGAATTCGATCCCATTCTAGTGCGAAGCTATGGCCAGTGCTTAGACCAATCGATCTTAATTTCTTCAAAAGCAGCCTTGCAGGAATCATCAAAATTAAATTTTGTGTCTTTCTCCAGTAATCTGCATAGTGGTCTGGCTATTCTTGAGAAGTCTTTGATGAATCTCCTGTAAAATCCAGCATGCCCCAAGAAACTTCTTATCCCTTTTACTGTGGTGGGAGGTGCAAGGGTTTTGATAATAGAAATCTTGGATTGGTCCACTTCTAAATTTCGTGAGCGTAAATTTTACGACCAAGAACAATACCTTCAAGCAACCATGAAATGGCATTTTTCCCAATTTGCTAATCGCTTGTCCTGCATCTTGGAAGTAATCGCTTCCAAAGTTGTTCAAACATTGTTCAAAACTGGACCCATACACCGTGAAGTCATCCATGTACCCCATAACTCTTTCTACTCAAGTCTCGAGAACATTGACATCATACACTCTCGAAAGTACAGAAGATCAAGACGTACCCTGCACCCAAGATCCTTCTCGCGCAAAGGTGCCATAAGGGCACGTGAATGTGGTCTTCGTCCTGTGCAATTGCAATCTGGTTGTAGCCTGAAATCCAAGAAAAAAAAAGTGAGGATGTCCTGATAATCTGTCCAACATCTGATCAATGAATGGCAAAGGGAAGTGATCTTTCCTGGTTGCTGTGTTCAGCTTCCTGTAATCAATGCATACTCTCCATCCTGTCACCGTTCTTGTTGGAATTAATTCATTTCTTTCATTGCGGATTATAGTAAATCCACCCTTCTTTGGAACCATGGTGGGCTAACCTAGAACTATACGAAGTGCATAGATAAAACCCCGACATTTAACCATTTGAGTGCCCTCCTTCTGACTACTTCTTTCATTCTTTGGATTAAGCCTCCTTTGATGTTCAGCAGTTGTGCCCATTTTCTTCTATAAGTATTTTGTATGCATGCATATTGATGGGTACGATACCTTTAACTCTTGATAGACCAAGCTATAGACTCCTTATGATTTCTCTCAAAATTTCAAACCCAACCTCTGTTCTCTCTGACATCACTAATTATGAGAAATTATTACTAGTTTACTCTTTGCGGCTCGGGTAAAAGCATGCTAAATGACTGCAACACCTTTAGAACTAGCCCTTCTTCACTAGTTTCTTATTAAATTCCTTTTCTTCAATTTGGTCTCTTTTTCACCTCGGTTGTTCAAGACTCATCACTTTCGATGAGATGTAAGCGATGTGCGAAAATCTGAATCAAAATCTTCAAGATCTTGGGAATTCATCTCTTTTCATTGATTGAAAATTGGGCATTACAATCATAGTAAAATTCAGAGTTGTTGACATGCCATCTTATTGACCTTACATCTTCCCTCTCTATGTCTAAACTCCTCGAACTTACGATTAAATTGAAGTCGGCTTTCTCTTACTCCCAACTACGAGTAGAATTCCTTCTGCATATCGATTAAATTTATCAGGTTACCAAGGAATGGCCTTCCTAGTAGCGAAGGACTTATGAATCTTCCTCCATTATCGGTCTGATAAAGTCTCTTGGAAAAATAAATTCCCCACCTTTACGACACATCTTCTATGATTCCTTCGAGGTTTGCCGGGTTCTATCGCCATTTGGAAGTAAGCGTAGTGGGATGAAAGCTCCCAGACTTAACTTCTTGGCAGGAATAGGGCGTCGTTGATACTGGCACGGAGTCACGGAGGCTTTACGAAACTGCAGACTCCGTGGATGCGGGGGAATGGTGAGCTCCACCAGATCCTTCATCTTTTAAGTAAGCCCCTCTTGATCCTTAGTATTGCAAGTTGCGGTCGGGTTCACAATTCCTTCTTGACAATCTTCCTCTTTTTTACTTTCATTATGTCTTTCAAAAACTTTTTGCATAAAGTGGCATCTGAGTAACCATACCTTGAAGGCATCTTGATCTACAGCCTGAAGGTTTTGAGGAACCTTACAAAATATTCCTCTATCTTTGATTCTGCGACCTGTAGGGAATGGGACGCAGGCAGTTGTTGGGTTTTCTTCTTACTTCCTTCTTCTGGGACGGTGGCTGCTTCTTTCTTTCTTTCTCCGGTGTTTTCTGCGTTGTAGAGACTTTCATCACCCTTATTTGCTTTCATCTTTACGTCTCTTCTCTAAGTCCTTATATAGAGTACATAGCCATCTCAGGTCTTTGTATTCTTCTTTGTGTCACTAGGAAGGCGTCTTTCATGCAGTTTCTGCGGTTTGGGCCGGATTGCTTATCTGTGTCTCGGGTTGAGAGAAGCATTAGTGGTTTCGAAAAATTTGAAATTGGCATTTTGGGCTTCAAATTGCAAACTTTTGTTCATGGAGTTTATGACTTCTTGTTGTCCCCCATAGTGCGACATTTGATCTTGAATGGTGAGACTCTCTCGAGCCACGATATTCATTTGCTTCTCTCGCTGCTTCTTCTTGTTGGAACCTTGGTGGGCTGCGATAATCGCTATAAGGATCTTGTTCATGCCTTTGGCCTTGAGGCCTCCTGCATATATGAAAAATTTTCAGCTGATTTCCTCGGTCTTTGGACAAATGTCAGTGTCTTTGGCGGAGGTTGGGGATTTGGTTCCCGGGCGATATGTTGGCTCTCCCAGTGCTTAACCTCCTCGGCATCATAAACGGTTCTTCGGTGGTGCCTCGGCACTTCCTCTCAATAGTTCCTCTCCATTGCTCCTATTTCATGAACGATTGTGCATCTTCCTCTCTTGCTTGTCCATTCTATGCATGATGGCATCAGCACTCCGTGGCTGTCATCCTTGCTCGACTCCATAGCTCCTCTTTACCTTAATTACTTTTGAAAGCTGATGGAGCTTTCCTGCTGGTGGCTGGGAGGCGTGCATTGCTTGGGGTCTCAATCGGATCTCTGCTGCTCTTGACACTCTTAGTTTAGATATACAACATGAAGCATCAGTATACCCTTAGATGTATCATTCAAGGCATGATACACTATGTCCCATCACAGGTCTTCAAGTCTATCATTATCGAGACATCTTTTCGGCAACCTTGCAGATCTCTCCATGCTACATAAGAACCTCATCTTCCCCTCTTGGTTTACAATTATCTCCCTCCGTCTCGAGGTGGTGATGGGGGAAGAAGAATCTACCGGGTAGGCCTGTGAGCTCCTCCCAGTATCAACATAACCATATGAGGTAGAGATTCATACCATGTAAGGCGCTATATCTCTTAGAGAAAGTGATAAATGTGATTTAATGATATAAGGTCTCACTAATTCAACTTCTTGTTGCCATTCTGAGAAACCTTCCGGTGCTCGTTGGGTCTTATTGGGATGACGATGCTTGTTGTTCTTTGAACCAGCTATATTGATCGGCTTTAGTTCAAAATTATTTGCATCCCTACGATGTGCGATTCTGATATTCATCTGATAATAGGTCTCCAAAAGTCCTCCATTGTATCGGAAGTTAGGCCTTCGCTCTTTGTTCGTTGTCCTTCGGTCTGGTTTGGCCTTTCATACGCCATAGGCGGGTTTTGATCTTTTCGCCTTTCTCAAGCTTAGTGTTGCTCTAAGTTCGATTAACCTGCTTTGGAATCGGTCGGTGTTCTGTTCCTATGCATTAAAGTTTTCATGAAATCAAAACACTTACATTAATAATAGGATTAGTCGAGTGACAAATATTTTCAATATGGCTCGTTAAAGAAAGTTAGTGGCTAAAAATAACCAGCGCCGCGAAAACTATTTTGTTCTTTTTCTTTTTAAATGTCCAAAATTAGCATTTCTTCACCATTAAAGTGTTGATCTGGAAAATTCTTTGATCCCGACAGCGTATAAAACTTGTTCAGGACCAAAAGACATGTACAAATTTATAACCTTTATCGCGAAAAGACTATTGTCTAATCGACAGCAGTATGTAAAAACTTGTTGACCGTATATGTCTTAGCTATTTGATTAGTTCGAAGATTGTTTCAATTTGGAGTAAATTGTTTGCGGTGGTTTTGATCCGTTATGCATGGGTGCACGGATCGTGGACAAGTAGTAAATTGGATTTAAGTCCAGATATCGATCCCACAAAGATCTCAAGAATTTTCAATCAACTATCCCAACTATTCATGCTCTATACTATTTGGACTATAGTGGACAATTTGAATCAGCCGTTAAAGCCTTGAAATAATGAAAACCGAAAATAATATGAATGAATAACAAATGAATGACTACTGAAATAATGAAATGACAAATTTAGATTCATGATTATCTGCCAAAAGAAAACATTGAAAATAAAGCTATTGTGAAGAATCAATTCCCTCGACTTGTATGGTAATTTTTTTGCTTTACGAACCGATTTTCAAAACTAGTCCAGAATGTGATAGTGCAGCGGATCTCTCCAAACCACACGTTCATCATCTCACATGCCATTTCTCTGTAAATCGATGGGAATTCAGATAACTACTTTTAATCTGGGTAGCCTTGTTACGGGTGTTTTCTTTCCTCAATACTTCCTTACTATAACATAGATTTGTAAACCTTAGCTTTCTATAGTCATTGCATGGGTTTTACACCACATCTTTTGGTTCCTCTTCCTCAAAATTAGAACAACTCATTCTTTCCTTGATTAGATCGTTGCTAACACGGGATTGAATTCACGGTCGAATTGGCCCGAACTCTGCATGTATGAAGTGATATCCTCAACTCAATGATTTGTTACACATAGCACATTAGATCATCAATATTAGGTTCCCATATCTTATAGAAATTATTCATCACTCTCAGGAATGCCTTCTCTGACATCACTCGGAGGGCTTCACAAAATCGAAACTTAGGTGACCAGTTATGGGTATAAGAGGCCCGACATTAGGATCGATTCAGGGAAATCGTAAACGACAAGTCGATTTATATTGAAGTTCGGCCAATAATGAATAATGTGCTGCGGAAAGATAATTTCGACAATAGCGTCATTTCAATGGGATGGGTTTCTAAATCTTTGGATTACACCTTTGTTGGCTTCTTTGATCAAAAAACCACGTAAATCGAAGCTAGTAGTTCGAAATCAAAAATTTATCTGGAATTCAAACTACCGAACCAGTAATTTGAAGAAATGCTCATCTGCATTCCAACTACACCCTTTGATACTTATTTCAAATGTCAAATTTGAATGAAATACAAACTAATCTATAAATAAAAAAAGCGAAGAAAGAAAGAAAGAAAATTAAATCTGAGGCCTTGTGCCTCAGATCTCTCCTTGATTAGCCCCAAATTGCGTTCATTGGTACGCCCGACCCATTATTTATAGGAGTTAAGTTTGACCTGAGTTTCAATGTATTCTGCGATTGCAGTTTAATGCTTGATTGGTTGTTGATGCCAGCGACATCAATTCTTGTCGCGACCTTTGTTGTCTTTAGTCATGTCGAGAGTGCTTTGTTTGAATTACGCGACGATGTCTTTGAATTGTAGGCGATATCGCGACGACAGGGCCGTCGCGACCTTAGCGTATGCATTGATGTCGCGACAATGGATGCGTGACCTCTCTCTGTAGTGGCTGTCGCGCGACCTGCGGATGTTATCGCGACCTCAAGTCTTACAATTGATGTAGCGGCAACGAAAATTGTTATGCGGCGACCTTCTTCTCTGCAAATGTTGGCATCATGACCAACTGAATGATGTCGCGACTTCCCTTACAATGTAGTTGATGTCGCGGCCGACTTGATCTTGTTTACCTTCTTTTAGGCCTTCGATGTTCAGGCCATTAGTTTCCTTGCAAGCGATGCCAGCGGCTTGTTTACGCCGATCTTGAGACGTGACTACTTCTTTGAGCGATGTTAGACCTAAATGTTGATCCAATTTTTAGCTCACACCGCGACTTCTTTTGGTGTCGCGACATCATATCCCACTTTATCGCGGGATTAGTCACATCGCGACCTCCCGAATGATATCGCGACATCATTCTTCTTCTTCATCAATTTACGGTTGTTAGACCTTGAGCTCCCTTTCCACGCCCATTTCGCTTTGTCTTAATTATGCTTGATTGCATTTGGACCTTTGTAATTGTAACCCGAAGATGCATTTTGATTGTTATCAAAGCACGACATCAAATTCTTCAATCCCTTTGCACTTCTCTTCGCTGCTGACTTCCTTGACCCATTATATCGGTATTACGACCACATTACACTCTTTTACGCATTTTACACTTTCTTTTCAATTTCTGGCACACTGATTGGGTGGTATTCCATCTTCACGCATATTAATGGAGTCTTTTATATAAAAATCAATCGAGAAAAATGGACTGAAAATAGAGAAGCACCCTTTAAATCACACAGAAAATTAGAAGACACTGTGGAAAAATGATAATAATAATAATAAATTGTCATAATGGTTCAAAGAAGCCTAGAAAATTCTCTAGATCCCGGATGACGAAACGGACTACGTTGTTAAATTTGTCTCGTGAAATCTAGTGACCAAGAAAAATTTCGTCGAATTCAGAGACAATCGAAATTTTTTTATGAGTTTCTTAGCGATAAGTCGCTAGTGACTCAAAGGGCGAGATTTTTACGAAAATCTCGAAAGTCAGGAATGGCTTGAGCTAAGTTCATTTAAAATAAATTGAACTGAAAATAAATAAATTGTTTTAGAGGCAACGGACCGAGAATAGAGATGGACACATGGCGAAAAAAAAAAGATAAAAGTGAAATGAGGGACGGATGGATGGAATTGGGCGAAAGAGAGAAGAGGTAGAGAAAACTTTTCTCTAAAGTCCTAGGAATTCGGACCATGGGTTTCGTGAGCAAAAAGACAAAGTCGGTCCCGACATCGAGAAACGCTATACGTGGATACCAAAATCTTGAAGTTCGTCAAACTCCACAAAGGTAGAATTTTCCTACTTTGTTATTTCAAAGAGCCATTTAATGAAAGCAGGGTTTTCTTAGAGGCCATAAATTTCAGTCCAAATTTTGGAGGCTAGGTGTAAGAGGCCCCCAAAAATTTTAGGGAATTTATTTTTAGACCGATCCAGGGCTGAATTTTAGGCTGTTTGGCTATCGGGCTAATTTCGGGCCCATTTTGAAACGTTAGAGACGGGGATATTTAGGACTATTTTCGGGCAATCTCGGACTGTGTTGAGGTTTGGATTCAATCCCGGGACTGATGTCTTCGGGTTTTGTGGTGTGTTTTTGACATTACGATATCTGATAATGGCTTAAGTGAAGGACGAAGTGCCACATTTTATATATGGAGTATGTAAATTTATAGGCCATTTATGCAGTATTAGAAAAATAAATAATATGCAGTTGTGTGTCAAAATTAGTTAATATGTGTTTGTGTGATGTATTAACATGGAAATTATGTGTAGAAAATATAATTATCAGGAATTTATAAATGTTGCATGTAGCATGACATATCATGAAATGACATGATTGCATTTCATATGCACGATCATCGCATGACATGGTTGTGTGTGCATGGGCATGGTCATCCATCACCAATGTTGATGAATGGGTAGTGAGCTCATTACTTTGGATGGCGCGTCCGACCGATTACTCATCGTTTCAAATCATAAAGTGAAATATAATTAATGTGTGTTGGGCGGAGCAAGAAGGGGGTCGTTAATCCCCTTAGGTGAAAAGCTTGGAACATGGGTGTAAGATACCCACAGTGTGATCCGAAAAGTTATATATGGGTGTAAGAGACCTGCGGCATAAGCCGAAAAGTTATGTTGCCCAAAGAAGACACACGGTCATGGTTATCACATAGACTTCGAGTTGTGTGATAGGAGTTGGGATTGACTCGGGATTAGTTGCCCATTGGCACTTGCATTGGTCTTGGTGGGCAGTGGGAATAGATATATGTGTCATTGGTACTTCCAGTGACGGTTGCCACATTTGGCATAGGTGTAACGCCCCAAAAATACCCTAGAATATTTATAATAATTTTATTATATATTCCGGATATAAATTGAGCCAAACTTTGGTTTTTTCCGGGAAAATTGATAAATTAGTAAATTTATGAAATGTAAATTAGAAAGTGTGAGCATATGATTGAATATTGTATGTAAAATGAGAAAAATTGATCAGACAGCCCAGTGAAAAATGGCAAAATGGCAAATGGCAAATGTGGAAAAAATTGTAAAATGAGGACTGGGAAGGGTCGGTTATTTATAAGAATAAAATGTCTAAGTGAATTTATGATAAATGAATGGCCAAAATGAAATAGGAGACTTAAATGAAATAATGGGTTTTGGAGCAAACATGGCCTTAAGAGAATAGTGACTTAAGACCAAAGGTGGAAAAGAGAAAATTATAATAAGTGTGTAGGCTGACAAGGCCTTACACTTAAGGAAGTTATAAAGGCGAAATGTGGTTTTAGGGCTCATATAGGCAAATCACGTTTGGAGAAGGAGAAAGAAGGTTAAAGGAAAGAAATCTAGGGTTTGCAAGGAGGAGTGGCTTTGGTTGGCTTTGCTTCCATTTCTTGCTCCTATGAGATCATACAAGAGGAGATTTGAAGAGGTAAGGTAAGAAAAATCAAAACCCTAACCTCATTCCTTTTGATTTGGATTTGGGTGAAAAGCCCTAACTTGAGGAAAATGGATTTTTATTGATTCTAAACCACATTTGGAGTTGTTTTGGGTGGATTCCATGGTGGATTTTTTATATGGGACGAATTGGAGAAGGTTTGTGGAAGAAAAATGAAAATGCCAAATCCAGCAATTTTTGGGCAAAACCGTGGAGGTGGTCAGGTACCAAAGTGAATGCAGGGTACCATGATCTCGTGGGCAATCGATACGGTGCCATAAGCCGGTACCGATACCGTACAGTAGTGGATAAGCGAATGCCGAATTGCGGTCAAAGTGGTACCCGATACCCTTTACTTCCAGTAAACTTTGTTTTTGCATTTTTTTGCAGATTAAGTCCGGTATTTATACCTCGGCATTTAGGGACCCTAGAAATGATTAAGAGTTCTAAGGATAGAACTAAGTGAGAAAAACATACCGTACCTCATACGCCTCGGCGGCGAGTTCATCTTGAGCGAGACTTAGTGTCTTGACCGTTAAAGGAAATAAACACCTTAATTCACTAAAATTGTTTAGGTAATTATCCCACTAAGATTGGTAGATATTTATTGACTAGGGACGGGTGATGATCGCCTAACCTAGGACCGAGATCGAGAAAGAAGGAAGCTAAGATTCGCGAAGCTTAGTTTATTTCTACGACTCTATTCTTATTCAAGTATTTTGGTAGTTTACCAAGTAATTATGAAATGAGTACATGAATGAGTATGCAAACGAGTACATGAATGAGTATGAAGCAGTACATGAATGAGTATATGAAGAATGAGTACATGAATGAGTATATGAAACAGTACATGAGTGAGTATATGAAAGCGAGTACATGAATGAGTATATGAAATGAAATACGTGAATGAGTATATGAAATAAGTATATAGATTGAGTATATCTTTGAAAGATAATACGAGAAGTGAATATGGAATTGAAATGTGATATTTGAAACCGAGATGAATGTGAATGATGATAAGGGTGGAAGGTTCATCAAACGAAATTGGGTCGCCAAATGTGAATCTGAGGAGTGAATATGGAATTGAAATGTGATATTTGAAAACTGAATGAATGTGAATGATGATGGACGGGATTCATCAAACGGAATCCATCATAAATGTGAATACGAAAGTGAATATGGGTGAAATGGTATTTGAAAGCCGGATGAATGAATGATGATGGGGCGGGGATTCATCAAAGCGAATCCGTCATAAATGTAGATGAATGATATATGAATGAAACTAGCTGACGGAATGCAAATCGGCATCCGTCGAAGGCGCGAGGTACCAATGTCCGCAGCGGGATACTAATGAAACGTCAAATCGCGATGGCGTAATGGCATTGAAGAAATGTCCACTTGGCGGGATCATGTCGACATCGTCATGATATTGTATGGCATTTAAATGATACCACATGCCGAGGTGCACCAAGCGGCATCCGTCATGATGGAACAGATGGCCAAATGTGTAAGCACACATTACGAATGATAATAAGGCGGGATTCATCAAAGCGGAATCCGTCGAGGAAATGTCGTGAATAGTCAAAGTGAAATAACCAACATTGACGAGTGTAAATGGGATTTTTATGTATATGCTTAAATCTCATAAATTGAATTGTGAATTGAATTATTACATTGAAAATGCATGTTGTGATATGATAAATGACTTGTAAAATGAAAGTATCACGGAGTGGAATAGCATGATATGTTGATATAATAGGCATGGTTTAAATGCATGCCCACATTGATAGACTATTAGAATAAGCGCGGAACCACTAAGCATGAAAATGCTTAGCGAGTGATTTTATCTATGTGCGGGTTTCGAGTAGACGGGAAGGAAGACAAGATGGGCCAGGCGCGAGTCATAAAGCGATTTGCGGCGTATAAAAATGCCACCGCCATGCATATCGACCTTTTTGAACATGGAATATTTTTGCTTGAACAATTGAGTGAACTCGAGAAATATTTTTGATTTGTATATCATTTTGAAAGAGTATAAAATGCCTCCGCTATCAGTGTATTTTATGAAATGTAAATGTTTGTGGGCCTACCATTTGAAAATATTTCCGCCAAATGTCGAAAACCTAAAGAGAAATAACATAAAGAAAATGTTTTGATAAGATAATTGAAAACGTCGGAGTAAACCGGGCTCCGGTTCGGATCCGCCAACCGGGTTGAGTTGGGGATTCGGGTCGCGACACTTTTGAAAAAGAAAACGAAATAAAATGTAAATAAAAAGAATTAAACGAGCGTCCCAAGGGTTTCGGTTCGGACTCGCCATTCGCGTCAGACCGGGCTCGGGGGTCGCTACAATAGGCGTGTGTGAGAGAGTCGATGAGTGACTCGGGATATGAGCATGAAGACATTCCATGCATGACATACGACATTCATGTAGACATTTTCACTTGGATGTGTATGGGTTGGTTGATCATTGTATGAGCACTTAGGTGGGGAGTAACCCTTGTAGGAGATTATCACTACTGGGCTTTACTCACCCCATCGTGGGACCCCCTTTCAGTGCAATTAGAGATCAAATGGTGACCCATATTGGAATTTGCACATATGAAGAAAGCCGGATGTGGCTTTGGACCATATTTTGTGTATGTATATTAAAACGATCGTTTTAATATATCATTTTGTATAAGAGTGTATAATTAAACTCTTGTAAACATATCACTACATAGTTGCATGTATAGTATTCAGGGTATGGTTGAATGGGGCCGAGTGGTCGCTATGACTCATGAATGACTCGGTGTGGTATATTGAGCCCGGATGGGTCATGTAATGTATTGTTATACAGGTTGTGTTTTGGATAGAGCTTCCCGTATAGAGGAGATTATGTCCGAGTTTTTGTTAAATTATGGATCCCAATAATTGGGACATGATGGTGTGGCGTCGGGTAACACCGGTTTTCACAGGTTGACAGGTTGTCAACAGGACCCCCGGGATAAGGATGTCACATATTCACTCCATTTTGGGCTTCAAATGATCAAGTTATGACTCTTGGTATTTGAAGGAAGAAGAGAAGAGAGGTTAAAAGTGACTAGTTGGATCATTTTGAAAATTACATCTTTATCATAATTTATAAAGTGTTCTTTATGGATATATCTAGATTATACACTCTATAAGCTTTCCAACGAGACTAAGATCACCCAAATCAGAGTTCGGATGAAAAAGTTATGGCAAAAAAACCAAGGGTTGTGAAATTCCTGTGAAATTTCGCAAGGTTGCGAAAATCCCGTTTCTCTGCATCTTTGACTTGCAGAGCTTCCCTCTCCCGGAAATGCACCAATTTCCTGCAAAAATGAAAGCAAAAGCTCTAGGAATCAAAATGAATCAAAATCAAACCAAGACAAAACAAATTTAAAGGAAAAATGAAGAATGAAAAAAAAAAGGATATGGACTTTGTAGTGTAAGAAAAGTAGAGATCATCAGGCAATCTTGTCTCCTTCTTGGCTACATTCTTGAGGTAGGGGTTCCACATTATTAATTCAAATAGCTCACTTGAATTTGATTCCAATGGAATGTTAACTTTAATAATGCCCCTTCATAATCTCAAATCCTTTGGAACATATACCTACTTTGAGAATACGAGGGACAGAAACACAGGCAAAAAATAGAAAGCGATTCTACGAAGGGTTAAGGTTAGGCGAAGAAATAAAAAAAAAGAGGTAATAAAAGCAAAAAATAAAAGTGAAATGCTAAAAGAAAAATGATAGGAGAAAAATCACAAGCTTGTGATTAGGGTCTAGTATCCACCCAGATAGTCATTAGCCCCAGGCACCATCGAGAGCGAAGCGACGCCATTTGATTCGCATGCCAACGTAGGGTGTCTTAAATCAACAAATTTATAAAGCTAATACCTCATACTAAAGTAGCATTGCTACTATAGTATACTTGTCTAGGATCAGATCACGAGGGGATGGGTTTTCTTCGTGAAATGGTAATGATAAAACTTATCTTGGTGATTTCATTTTGAATATTTGGATTGTGATAACAAGATGGGATTTTAGTGATTAAAACTAAAAATAAAAACTTGCTAAAACATGAAAACAAAAACCTTGGGTCAATCGGGTCACTAGGTTTCGGGGTTTCTTAAACGAGAGGGTTTTTCGGGTCTTTCTGAGAGGGATAACATATAGTTAACTCCACTAGCGGGTCTTCATTTAGCTATAAAAACTGACCACTAATACAAATATCCTTTAAAATTGGTATTTGCTTCCCATTAATAGTCTCGGACGGAGTGAAGAACATCTCCTTGACTCACCTTCGATGGTATAAATGATAGCCGAAGCGAACATCAACGGATCGCGATAAGTATCAATGAGCCACGAGAGCTTACCAAATACTAACCATTCAAGGTGAATCGAGAAGGAATCAGACCACAGAATTTGAAAGAAATAAAAACATCCTTGAATCGCCTTCCGGTAACCCATAGATGATAACTAACGAATGTGTGGATCTAGCGATAAGCATCGATGAACCCAGCTTACGAAATACGGATCATTGAGGTAACGAAAGGGTTAAAACTAAAGTTGAAAAACCATTAATGGTGGAAAATGCCTCCATTAAAACATGGAAAACCCACACTTTTCATCAGGAACCTTCACACAGTTTCCTTTACTCGAGAGCGGGGTTCCGCTCCTCCTCTTATCAAATGTTGTTTGGCCGTTGAGAAAGGGAAAAGAGAAAACGAGAAAAAAGCGGGGAAGCTTGTCGTGGCTTTCTTGAATCGAGAGTTACACTCCTTACAAAGTACGGTTTAGGGTGTTTTATACCACCAGAAGCCCAGATTACAAATACCAAATATCGACTCGAACAACGACACGAGGATAAAGCGGTAGAATAAAAAAATACCAAAAGTTAAGGTTGCTCTGAAATTTTTTCTGACCTACTTGGTCGCAGCGCTTACAATTTTGCAAAGTTACTGCTGCGTCTTTCTTCTTTAGTTCTGGTTAACTTTTGCTTTACGCTTTCTTTCTAAAGCTGGTACTCTTGATTTCTTCATACTTGAGAATTTCAGATCCACGGTTTCAATATATAGCTTTGAGAACAACAAAACTTGCCACAAAACTCGATTAGTAGCATTCTTAGGTCCTTAACGTGTGCTTGGGTTAGTAAAGGCCGATTCTTACACAAAAGTACTTAAAACTTGGAGTGTTAAGAATTTATGAGAAAGCAGTATTTATTTAGGTGTAATCGAACTCAATTGAATTGAAGCTTTTATGAAGGCCACATTTCTATCCTATAGTAAAGTACGACCTAAGGATTTGACTAGATGGCACATCAAAATAGACCAAATGTACGCATTGAATCGAGCCATAGGTAAGATCACGCGAAGTTCGAAAACCAATAAAGCTAAATAAAGGGGTCCCGAGCCCCTGTCAATCAAACTAGGTGCAAGTGACACCCTTAGGAAGCATGAAAGAGTCATTGGACAAAATTGGGGGTCTACAGTAGGTCTTTGCTGCTTACTGGTCTCCCCTTATGTCAATTTGGCCTTGTGGAGTCAAGAAACTCAACATTTAATGGTACGAGGATGGAAATGCCTTCATCGTGTGGATCCAAGTGCTTCCCAAAATGGTGTTGAAGGATGAAGGCTTATCGATCACTATGAGTGGGACTAGGGCCAATGACAAGTCCAGCAGAAATTGGCAACACAATTTCTTAATGAATTGGTCTACGATCCATTTAATTCGACCAACCGCACCGGATTTTGGGATTGCCGGGTGTCGGGCTTATATCTAGGCGAGCAAGGCGGAGGCGGTGACGGTCGACAACCTTTGTCGAGGTCGACTAAAATTTATTTCATCGAGTCTTTGACTTCCAGTCGAGAATCGGTCTTTCGTCCTGTAGAGGCGTTGATAAGACAGAATCATATATACAAAATTTGAGCACCATTACCAGGTTATATACTAATCTGATGAAGGCTGAAACTTGTTCAGACCAAAAATAACTTGTATGCTCATAAGAAAAATGGATTTGTCAAGGAATTCATTAAAGATTTAGTTTGGTCTTATCTTTATGAGGGGGCAGACAGTACCAGTAATAAAAGTAGAACCTATAAGTCAGGATATTCGGTTCCCATGGGAATTGAAAGGAATTTAAAATTTAATTACACCAACTTCTCAGTTCACGCTATTTGAACTTCCATTTCATAGAAATTTCGATAGTAGAACACAAGAATTCTACCTATGAATTTCTACATCTATAATAAAGGAAGAATTTAAAATCTAACATAAAATTTGATTTGAACAGTTATTGTTGGAAGTGGACCTTTGGGATGTCCTTTGTTGTGAAATTATTAATTCCTGCATCATAACCTAATTCGATTCTATCATAAATTGGAATCTGAAATTGTCAAAGAGACAAGGTAGTATAGTTTGGATTTCTCATTTAACCATACTTTTCACTGATTAGAGATTCATGTTAATTGTTAGGTTTCTAATCAATTAGCATATTAAAATTTTCTTTATAAGATCGGGTATTTTCTTTTCAATACTTCATACACATTTCTTGTATTTGCCAGTTTCTTTAGCTACAGACGGGGCCCGTTGCCGATTTTCTGAATGAATGATGTCTCATCGCGAGATCTTAAAAGAGTTCTCCCTTTCCTTCGATTAGATCTAAGTTAACACGAGATCCGAATCATTATCGAAACGAGGAGAGATCTCTAATTGATTAAATTTATAGATCCTTTCGACTCATTCTCCAAACCATGAGTAAATTGAGGATTTATCTAAGTAATCTTTCGGAAACTCTCAGGTGGTTCTTCAATATTAAGTCTAGCATATACCCCCAGTAGCTTCTCCATGCTCTCGAGGAATCTCCATCTCTATGTCACTTAGGGGCCTCACGGAAATCGAGTCGGATAACGAGTCCTTTTATGGGTATTGATTCTTAATATTGGGAGCAATTCACTTCATGAACATCACCATTCAAATAAATTCCAAGATTTAACCTAGGAAATTTCTTTCTAATCGATGAAAGACCATAACTAACATGAGATCTTTCAGTGAGTTGTGTTTCTCAGCTGGATCACAATGAACAAAAATGCGTGAGGAAAATTCCCACTTTATGCTTCTGATGTGAAGAAATGTTATCCATCTTTGTCTAGATTTCATTAAGTTAGACGATGTCGAAATAATTTCAAAAATTAATTCAACTTCTAAACTTCTGAATAATTCAATGTTTTAGGTCAGGTAAACAAATTAAAATTTTCACATTGCCATCCCAATCTACGAAGAAAAGAAAGAAAAGAAAAAAAATAAAGAAAAAATATAATACAAAAGAGTCCTCAGCTCCCCAGATTCTCTGGTTTTCCCCCTCCTCCTCCTTCAATTTCCTCAAATTGTTTCTATTTATATAGCCCTAGAAGTTTGGGCCTTGAATTCGAGGCTACATTGTGGATCCCAAAGTGCACTTGGTGCATTCTTTGTCATGACCTAGAAGTTTTGTCGCGACGGATTTTTCAATCTTTATCGTAGGTCCCTGTTGTTAAACTTCTCTGTCTTTCTCCCACTATGTAAGTGTGAGTGATGGATCAAAACATCAACACAAATTTATAGCGTTATTACCCAAGGACCATTATTTAATCCCTAGCAATAATGCCATGAAACTTGTTTGTTATATTTCTTTGCAATTATACTGATTAAAAACAGTTTCCTTAAGAGTAGATAAATTTCTTTACGGTTTTTTGATCCATGATTCTCTATGGCCACAGGTCGAACAAGTAATAAAGTGGTTAAGTCAAGATATCGATCCCACAGAGATCTCGAGAATTCTCGATCAAGCTACCACGACTACTCGAGTTCTATACTATTTGGAGGTATGATTTGCAATTGATATATTCCTATGCGAAACTTTAAAATATTAAAAGAATAAAGATATGTAAGATAAAGAACAAATGAAATAGTAATGCTTATTAAAATAAAAAATTAAAGAAATAGCCGATCAGTTAGTTTTTAAAGGGAGCATTGAAAATACAACTGTTGTGAAACATCAATTCCTGCAGACAACTTTGTAGCTTTACTTCATGAACCTCAGATTTAGAATCCGTCCAAGGAAGAAGGTAATGCCATGTGGATCTCTCCTTAATGACACATTTCATCATCTAATCTTCCTTGTTTCTTTCGAAGACAGAGGATTAGATAACTACTTTAATGCGGAAGGTTGCACTTTGTTAAGGTATTTTTCTTTTTCAATGCACTTCCTTGCAGACATGAATTTGTAAACAGCTCCTAAGACATAGGCTAAGCATGGGTTTACACTATCTTTGGTTTCTCATCCTCAAAATTGGAGCAGTTCATTCTTTCCTTGATTAGATCCTTGCTAACACGAGGATTGAACTTCTTTGCTCGAATCGGCGAACTCTGCTCATTTTAATTGATAAGTCATTCAACTCATTCTCGGTTTCAAGTGAGAAGAAGATTTATCGATTAGAATTCTAAAGCCCATTAGATCCCCAATATTGGGATTCGCCATACCCTTGAGAGATTGTTCAAAACTCTCGAGAATGCCTTCTACTGTGTGTCACTAAGAGGGCCTCTGAGAAATCGAGTATGGAAACAATCTAATGCAATTATGAGACACTAATATTTGGATCGAGATACAACGATAAACAAAACCAGCAAGCGATTGGGGCGAAGTTAGGTGGGCTACATTAAATTTACGTAGAAAAGATAAATTCTAACTTGACGAGTAAATTCAGCATTTGGGTTTCTAGAGTACTTCATTACACTAACGGTAGCTCACGATCAAAGGACTACTGTAAATGGCTAAAGTTTGAATTCCAAAATTTGTTTGGATTTCAAACGAACACCCGAGCGATATTTGAAGAAAATAACATTGCGTGGCTTGACTTGACAACTAACATCGGATCGAGAAATTCCAAATGGTAACAATCTACTCTAATCTAATCTAAAAATAACGAAAAGCAAAGAAAAAGAAAAAGAAAATTAAAATACGAGCGCCGGCTACGGAGACTTCGTTCACGAGCTCGAAGTACGCTCATACATGTGTTTGCTTATTTATAAGGGTTCACGAGTTGGGCCTAGCCGATGCACTTCCTTGTAGGTTTCAAAATAAGCGGCCCGTTTGTTTGTTCATGTCGCGACTCCATTTGTTAGTCGCGACCTTGACTTGATGCGACCTCTGCTCGCGTCGGCGACTTCAACGCATTCTGCTTATGAGTTGTTTTGATGTCGCGACTTCAATCATACGTCGCGACTTCACCTTTTGCATTATTGATCTCTTTTGGTGACCCCGATCATGCGTCGCGACCGTTTTCGTTCGATGCGTCGCGAGCTTTTATCTAGTAGCGACTTGCATTTAACACCCCTTTGGATCGATGATGTCGGCCGCTAAATGATCTTCGCGATCTTCTTCCCTTGTAATTGATGTCGCGACCGAATGGCGTCGCCTTCACGCTACGTATTGTGAGCTCTTTTTTGAGGTCGCGACTTCAATCATAAGTCGCGACTTCACCTTTGTTTGTGAGCTCTTTTGAGGTCGCGCGACTTGATCATACGTCGCGACTTGATATTATGCTTATGAGCTCTTTTTGATGTCGTGGAAGCTTTTCTTTTGTAGACTTGTCTTGACATCTCTTGGATATGATGTCGCGACATCCCAAATGATGTCTCAGAGCCTCCATTCTTTGCGGCGATGTGCGACTGCGGGGCGTCGTGACCTTCTTTCATTATGGCGATGTCGCGACCACTAGCGTGTCGTGACCATGTACCTTGCGGTGATAGCCGGCGACTGCGAAGGCGTGGCGACCTTCTTCGATTCTAGCGATGTCGACCTGCGAAGGGCGTCGCTGACATCTTGATTCGGTGTTTGATATCTCACAGGCATTCTGCTTTGCTTCGCGACCTCTATGTTCGGTCTCTTTGAAAATCTTTTATCACAACTTATTGGTGTCCACGACCTCCATGTCTCTTCTTAAGCTTTCGAATTACATCGACCTACCAGTGGTGTCGCGACATCATGCGCTTCTTCATTAATTCTTGGTGTCCCGATTTGGGTTTACATTTGCGACCTTGGTGTTATTCTTCATAGCTGTCCAAGGTCGCGACATCAAATCCTTTCTTTCAAAATTAGTTGCGACTTCTTTTTCTTGACAAGGTTGTTCTTGTGGCTTTGTAGACAGCTTCTTGTCGCGACCTCATGGTGGCATCGCGACATCATTTATCTCCTTTTGGTGTCGCGACATCGCAATGATGTCGCGACATGAACCTACGCATTTATTTGCTGGCACAATCTCGACCAAGTCATATTTTGTCTCAACTTCCTTCTTCAGTTCCGCGACTTCACTTGTTCACTCTTAGGTTTGCTTCTTCAAAGCCAAATTTGTTAAATCCGTGACTTGGAAATTCTTCAGGCTTGCATCGCGACTTAATTTCCGGTTTTGACTTGATTTGTTGCGGGTTGATTTCTTATGATTTTTGCTAAATTTGATTTTAGCGTATTTCACCTGGTGAATTTGATTCAATTATCAGTTTTCTGCCAACAATTCAACGTTATTCTCATTACAAACTCAGAAAAATGGATTAAAAATCTCATGAGTTTTTGGACTCATCAAATTCCCCCAAACTTAAAATTTTGCTGGGTCCCCGGCGAGAAAAAGAAGAAATTGTTTGTCCTCAAACAAATAAGCTTAGAAAATTTTCAGGACATTTTTAGATTTATTCCACATTCTTTTTCATTCCACCCATACGATCGGAATTAGATATATCACTATTATTTAAAATTTCAGTTTTGATGCAAGAAGCAGACATGGTGTACTTTTATTACAAAAAATTTCTTGATAAACTAATGTATTTAAGCAGTTTATTTAACAAGTCTTCCCGTTACGTTGATGCGGTCATCAATCTTTTCAACTTCATGTTGAATTTAGTTAATCTTGCAGGGTTTTGGGTGTTTATCAAAGTCCCATATGCTTGTTTTTCGTATTGATCTCAGCTAATGTAGGTAAAATTCAACCTTCAAAAATCAATAGGGTCTTTTCGGGCTTGTAATGTTGGGCTTAGGTAGTGGGTGGGCAATGGAAGGTTGTAAATTACCAGAATTTCCATCTTGTCTTTACATTGTTGCCTCAAACTTTTTCTTCCTTTTTCTTCTTTGTTATTTCGATTCTCCTTAATCTTAGCTGATTCCTCTTTTTGAATTCTTTTTATGGAATCTCACTTTCCATATGTAGTTGATTCAAGCAGATTCCTTTGTTCTTTAACTCCTTTGCTTTTATTTCTCTAAGATTTGGAATAGTGCAATGTTTTGTTTTCTTAGGCTTTCTAGTACTCTTAGAGAACTTTTGGGCTAGCAACTCCCATACCGGTTGGCGTGGGGTGCTAGGTGTTTAAAACACCCCTACGAGCTTAATTGTTAGGGAAATAGGCCTAAGACAAAACTTATTCCTTATTTCTAGCCACAACTTCTTTTACTTCTTCAACCTTCTTGTCAAAATTTGGAAATATTATTCCCCAAACTTGTTTCTTCCTTTATACTAAACTTTTCTAAACTAGAAAGCTGGATAATTTTGGTTCTTCACGCAAGTTTGTGCAAGGGAGAGAATTTCGGTTTTCAGTGCTTTGTTTATTGAAGAAATAAGGCTTATTTGGCTCAAATCGAACTAGAGTATGCTTAAGCACATATTTGAGGTAAACTTAAAGAGCTCAAGGCTGCCAAGGATGGCCTCCTATCATTTCTGTTGAGTGTTTCACCCTAAGTTTCGCCTCAATCAATAATCAAAGCAAGTTCTAGGGCTGTGGACTCTAAATCCTAAATTCCCTAGAAGATGTTCTAATTCTGATAAAGAAGTTTCATAAGTTTTGTTGACCGATGTGTATTATTTCTTCAAGACTTGTACTTATTCACTTTGTCTACTTACATTATTTTAACAAAGTATTTTGTTCCATCGGCAATAACCAATTTTTCCAATTTTTTGCAACTAAAGCGATTTAAACGAGCGTGCAATACTCCTAATTCCCGGTTTCTTTATTCATGCCTGAGATTTTGCAATTATTTGTGTTCAAGTTTATCTTAGTCAAACTACTTCAACTACTTGATTATGATATTTATTTTCATTCTTGAACTAGAAATCCCAATGTTATTTTCCTAGCAGTCAGCGAAAAAATTAACAATAAATCTAGCGCAAGCAAGCAAACATTTCCTTTTTCTGAAATTTTCTTGTTTTTTATTCATGATGTGATGCAATAGTTGAGAACAACAATAAGGAAGATGGGAAAAAAAATGATAAATCAATGGGAAGGTCTATTTTTTTTCTTTTTGAGGGAGGAGCAAAGATGTTGGGAGGATCCAGATCAAGGGTAGCCAAATTAGGATTGAATTTGGGAAATTTCATTTCAGTTCTCTTCTTCTTCTTGTCATTCTCCCTTTCGATCTGTTCTTCAAGGATCAATTCATTTGTGAGATCAATCTTTTGTTCGGATCATCTTGTCTCGTTGCCGGTGTTTGTTGTGCGTTCCATTTCGGTCATGACTTCTAAAAGCTGGAAAGATTGTTGTTGATCAAATCAGAACAAGCGGACTTTTCTTACGAAGGCATCTTTATCGTGAAGCTCTTGATCTTTGTCCTTCATTGGCTTTTTCTCGAAATCCTTGAACATTGACATGTATAAGACTTGAGATCCCTTGATCTCGCTCC
This sequence comes from Tetrastigma voinierianum, assembly GCA_016808115.1. Lineage (NCBI taxonomy): Eukaryota > Viridiplantae > Streptophyta > Magnoliopsida > Vitales > Vitaceae > Tetrastigma > Tetrastigma voinierianum. The sequence goes on from JAEQBH010000299.1 coordinate 140,440, forward strand.
TTGGTCTTGGCTTCTTGATGCGAATCCTTTTCTTTTGCGGGTTTAAGGAGTTGGGAATCCACGATCATCACTGATTGTTCTGGCCAAAGATAGTTCATGGCTTAGCTTTAACTTCTTCGATTAGATCTTGATCCTCGCCATTTCCTTCTTAAATTTTTCCTCTTACTACTCCAGGATCTTTTTCATCTGCTCTTCCCTTCTGCTCATCTGTTCTTCCCATTGTTGATCTCTTCTTTTCATCTCAGCTTCATGTACTTCTTCTCTTCTGTTCATCTCTTTCTTGTCATTGATCCTTTCTCTTCAATTCTTTTCATAAACCTCTTCTCGAACTTTTCTTGGAGGTTCCTTCTCTTCTCTTTCTTCCATGCTCTTCGAATGGGCCAGGCATTTCCATTATTTGATTGTACACCATGGGCTCCCCTAGAGCTTTCACCAGGTTCTCTGAAATCACTTGTTCCTTATGGAGGGAGAGGCGGCCGGGTGGGATTTGAAAATCCTATTGGGCTTCTATCTTCTTGCTCTCTATCTACGGAAACATAAAACTATTCCACTTCTTGATGTGCTTCCCAGATTTTTGCTACCTGTGGCTTTGCCGCGGAAGATAGTCCTCTCTACAAAGAAAAAAGGCCTTTGTTGGCCGGTCATTTCTCCGTCAGACCAGGGCCCATATATGTTAAGATAAGTTACTACTGCATATATGTCATCTATGCCAGTGTCAAGAAAAGTTTAAAACTACCTTGACATTCATATATGTTAAGATTATTTATATTTTTTATCAATAATAGAATTAATAGAATCAACATATGTTAAGTTAGCTTGAACTTATGTCAATGTTAAGCATTAACCATATGTCAAGGTTGCTTATGAAAATCTTAATATTATTTTATTAAAATTCTTTTGTAATAGAAAATGAGAAACTTTAATCAAATAGAAAATGAACTTGTTGCCATAGAAACCTATTCAAAATTACTTTTGGTACCTATTTTGTTGTGAATATAATTAAAATTAAGTCTAAACTAATATCAAAAGAAAAAGTTCAACTATATGCATTTAAATATAAAAAGCTAAATAGAGTCTTCATATTCTTTGTAAGGAAAACTCAGAAAATCTAATTGGAAACATTCAATTTACATAATATAATAACATAGTATTGAAAAGTACAATCTCATCTTCACTGAGGTGGTCTCTAATTCTTAGACATTATTTCTTACAACAGATATATAACCATCATATCCCTTGCATTTAGTCTTCAAACACCACCATCTAGAAAGAGCTCAAAGTTGTCAACACCTCTACATCAAACCTATAATAGAAAAACCAAACCATGTTAACAAATAATATAAATAAATAAAGAAAACAAAACATTAGCTTTTATCAAGCTAAAATAAAAGGTGAAATTTTAAAAAAAATATATTCATGCTTCATTATTTTAGAGTAACAAAAAAGAGAAAAAACTACATTAAATATTGATACCTATTAAACTGTTCTAAGCATGCATAACGTTAAATCGACATGAATTTCAAGCTTCAACATTATCCAACCAAACAAAAATGAGACTTAACCTACAAAAACAACACCTTTGTAAACCTCATTCCGCAATTTTTCTTTCTTCTGCTTTCATTATCCCAACAGTGTTAGTAGCCTCACCTGCATCCCTATAACAGCTGGGTGTGGGGGCTCTCCCCAAAGACCACCCTCAAGCGACACGCCTGGAATACATCCCGGTCATCCAATAATGGTGATTTGAGACTTGAGAGAAGTGGTGAACATCTCTATTCCAATATCAAAACCCCGATAATGGTTTAAACCATAAAGACACAATAAACTTTTATAAGTAAATGATGAAAATCGGCATTTGAAACTTGCAAATCCCCCATATACCCATCCTCCACACTCTATATAATTCCAAAGCTTTGGTGCATTTGTTTCACACATTCTAAAGGCAGTGGTCCGTTATTAATGCCTTAGTTCAATTTGTAAAAGCCCAGACCTTTAAACCCGAAATTTCCAGTTTGGAGATTTGCATGGACATACAGTACAAAACAACACTAAACGAGGACTTTGAATTTAAAGAAATTGTCGAGAACTTTGGGGTTTCCCTTATAATTATTTTTAATTTTTAAAGTGTGTATATAAACACTCATGGACTTCAATCTTTCTTTTCTTTTCACTTTGTCATCACTCGAGGCAGAAATTATAAAGGGGTTGTTTTCTTTGAAGATCGCACCCGAGGTTGTTGAAGCTGTAAATGTATTAATAATGTTATCCTCAAAACAAATTCCCATGTCCCAAAGTTTCAAAATCCCACATTTAAAGTTAGAAAGAAAGTAATTGAAGGCCCTGACCTTTAATTGTGACAAACACACTTTTGTTTCATTTTTATTTTTATTTTTTTTATAGTAAATATTTAAAAATCAAAGGTAGAAAAAGGTTTCATGATTCTCGAAATTTTTTAGAATAACATCTCAATCGAAACCTTCATCCCTTAAACTTTACAAGAATCCTAACCCACAAAAAAAATCCTACAATCCTATCTTTCTATGCATTTAACAAGATGAAATTTAAGAATAAATATATGGTTAGAGCAAAAATTCATTGCTTTCCATATGATAAATTCTTAGATACGAAGGAAACTTTATTTATAAAACATAGTGGATGAAGCAAGGTGTTGATTACAACACCAAATCATATCCTTTTCATCGATGGAAAAAAATGTAGCACTTCCTCAGATCCAAACTATAGAAGTAATAGATAGTGGAAAGCTTGAAACTTTGAGTAAGAAGATAATCAGTACCCGGAATAAGAAGAAATTAATAAAAAAAGATGAAGCAAAGATTCAACAACTAGATGATGGGAAGTACCTCAGTCCTTCATATCTGAATCAATAGAAGAAAAAAGAATTAGACTCATCTATATAAGAAACAATGATGAATAGTTAGTTAAAAAAGAGAGCAGATGAAGTGTTCGAAACTTTAGTAGAAACTTTGAGTAAACGTAATCAATTACCGGAATAAGGGAAGAAATTAATAAAAGATGAAGCAGATTCAACCTTTAGATGATACGGTACCTCGATCCTTCATACGAATCGATAGAGAAAGAATTAGACTTCATCTATATAAGAAAGCGATGATGAATAGTTAAAAAAAGGAGCAGATGATGAAAAGCTCGAAACTTTGGGCGAGTGTGTATAATAAAATCCTTGAAAGAAAGGAAAGAAATTAACTAGGAAGATCAAAGCTTTTAGGTGATGAAATACACTCCCAGATCCTTGAATCTCAAAAAAAAACTAAGAAGACAAATTCTCGAAATTCGATAAGAAAGAAAAAAAAGCTTGAGGTTTTGAAACCAAGTTCGATGAGCGAGAATAGCGGCGCACGTGTGCTAGAAAGGTATGTCGTTGAGTGGGTGAGGCATGTGGGTATTGAGAGAGAATGAGGTATGAAAGAAGAAGAAAATGGTAGTGAGTGGTACGTGAGTATTGAGAGAATGAGGTGTCAAGAAGAAGAAAATGGTAAGAAATAATGGTTCTGCCGAACTTACGGTGAAGACATGGTGAGAGAGAAAATGGAGTCGATTAAGACTTTTGAATTATGGTGAGAGTGAGATGGGAAAATGAGTGGTTCACGATTCCACCATATCCAATCTTATCACACATTAAAAGTATAAAATTCTTATTTTAGTAGAGCCCAGCTTTGGTAGAAAATCCAATTATGAAATCTCTTTATAATTTTTATATTTTTATTTACTATAGTTAATTTACGGGATAAAATATTTGTCTCCTAATTTAAATTGTATAAGTAATTTTTTTTTGAAGAGTTGTGTAAGTAAGAAAATAAAAAAGTAAAAAAAATAAAAAAGTAAAATTTCCAAACTTAATGTTATACTTATCAATTTATAAATTAAAACTTTGATTATCTTATTTAAAACTTACACAAATTAATTAATTATTTTTAAAGAAAATAAAATTAGTTTCTAAATTAATAATTATGAAAATATAATATATTAAGACAAACTCAATAAAGTGAATTTCTTTCATTCAAATAAATAAGAATGGTTTAGTTGAATTAGTTTTGTTTATATTTAACAAAATAAAAAAAATCTTTATGTATAGAATGTTATAAATTTTAAAAATTATTATATTCATTATGGATTAATATAATTATTTTTAAAAATATTTTTATTTGCTAATAAAAATAATTTTCTTTAGAACTTATAAAATAGTTCATAATTTTTTTTTGATAAGCTTAGTTTCTATTAACGGGATATAAAATGAATTTAATACTAAACTAATTTTTCTCAATGATATTAATTAGTGAATTAAAAAAAAAATAGCAAAATATACTTCTTAGTTATTGATAAATACTAAAAAAAATTTATGTTTGATTAAAAAATTAAAATCCCACATCCAACATAATACAAAGTATTAAATAAACATTGATTTTGTTAATTAAAATAGATAATGGTTACTTCAATTTACTATATTTATTAAATAAATTACCCTTATATCAGTAAATTGTACTCAGTATTGCTTTTATGTTAATTACATTAATATATTGACATAGACTTAAAAATTATATGTCAAGGTTCTATTATATAAGTCATGAAAGAATTCAACAAATTGTATATATGTCATTATTAGTATACACAAGTTTTATATGTCATAATTGTTCATTTGAATAGACAATAATCACATATATTACCTTAAGTCAATATAATATATGTCAACAATTACGCTTTTTCTTGTAGTGAGATCTTCTTCCTGTATTGCATTTTCATTTTCATCCCTTGAATCTGTTTCTACTATGACCCCCTTTTTCTTTTGAGTTCTTTATTTGCTTACTCGGGTCGGGGGTGGTGAATTAAATCTTTGGGCACTCTTCTTCTTCTTCCCAAGTTCCCTTCACCGACCCTAATACGCCTTGTGATGAGGATTTCTTTGGGTGAGGATCAAACCCCTTTTATTACCTTCATGATACCTCGTTATAGAATTTTCAATAAGCGTTCCAACATCGATCTTGCCCCCTTCGGCATAGCATAGAAGGATTGCTTCTTGTTCTCTTGCTGTGCGGAGGCGTGCTTGGTAGGGACCATAACGAGATGCTGGGAGAGTAAAACACACTTGGCCTCTTATGTGAAAATCTCCCACCTTCGGGTCTTTTCCTCTCCTTTCCTTTCTTCAGTTTGCCCTTTGCAGGTGCGTTAATTTCGCAATCTTCTCACGGTTAAGGTTGTTCATCAGCTTCTTGAATTTTGATCCATTCTTCTGCCCTTCCATTCCATACATCTCATTAATAGTCTTCGCTCCATAAGGCACCCTAAACTCCCTCAGCATAAGCAGAGTTCTCCTTATACCAACCCGGATTGGGTAAAACTCTTAGGCTGACTGGCGCATAACAGTTGCGAATTCTCCCCACCCTCTTTGCTCACATCCAATTCCTTAAAGGTGAAGGTTGGTGAGAAGCCTCTTTCTCCCTCTGAAATCCCTCGGCGCTAGTGCTTTCAGACGGACTTCTTCTAAGAGCAGAACTCTCGTCTTCCTCTTCTTCTTGTTGTCTTTCTTTTCCCTTTTTTCCTCACGTTGCTTTGTAGCGGTTGAACTTCTGGTTGTTCCGACGACCTGTTCTCCCTTTCAGGTTCAGATAGAACTTCCCGCTCGGTTTGAGTATACCATCACGTTATTTCGCTCGAGATTTGGGATGAGGGTTGAAGATTCGGCCATTAGAGAAATCGGAAGGTTTTTAGGAAGAAGTTCGGTTTGGGGTTTGCAGAGCCAGGAACCCGAGAGAATATGCGAAAGATGAAGGTTTGTATTTAAGCTTCCAGGAAGGAGATGGTAGCGTGGAGGGGTTTCTCAACGATTTCAATTCAATTATTACATGTTGCTCTTTATTACTTCATTTATTTATTGTTTGTCGCCCAACTTTAATTTCGGTACGCGGTGTCGCGTCATTAAATTTGGGGCAAAAAATTAAAACGCCAGTAATGCATACTTGTCTCCCGATGTCGCGACTTATTCTTGTTTAATCGCGACATAAGTAAAGCGTGGGAGGACAAAGTTATCATCGAGCTGCGACATCGGGTATTTGATGACATAAAGTTGAGTGTCCACGACCCTCACCACTCTTTTGAAGGAATGGTTCTTGTCGCGACCTCAATTTATGTCGCGACCTCAATTTATGTCGCGACATAACTTTTGGTATTAAACTACTGTGCCTTGTTCTTCCTTCGTCTTGACTAAGTTGCGATCTCGACTTATGTCGCGACATAAAGCTGGTCGCGACTTGAACACTGCCCTAAATTTGATGATCGAGACAGCTTTTCACTGCCCTTGTTGCACATTCTTAGCGCTCCATTTAATCATTCCCACCTGACAATTCAAAAAAATGCATTCTATTCAATTTTCACACACTTTATGTAGGGAGAAAAGTACTCCCCTTTTCGGGATATACGTCTGTCTTGGGGATTACGGGTTTGTTCAGCTTCGCCTAAACCATTTGATTCTTCATCGCATATTGTAACAATTCCGGGATTAAATTAATCTAGTACTAACCAAGCAATTTCTAACAAATCATAACTATAACTAAAAAAATTTTCAAAAACGCATAATAATAAAAAAATTCGAAGTGCATATAAAGAAACTAAAAAATCTATATGGGTTGCCTCCCGTGGCTGCTCCGTTTTAGGTCTTTAAATGGACTAGGCTGTTTTAAGCTTTCTCTCTCAATTCACTAGGCGGAGTTCTTCCTTTTCTCTCCCTGTTGAGATAGTGTTTGGTCTTTGCCCATTAACTTTGAATTCTTCCCCCGGCATCGATCTGAGGTGTTCTTGCTTCAAAGATAGTATTTGACACCACTTGTATATGGTCCCTCCCATTTTGATTTCAGCTTCCCTGGAAATAATCTTAATCTGGAGTTAAACAACAAGACCTTATCCCCTGCTCTGAACTCTTTCCTCAGAATCCTTTGATCATGCCATTTCTTTGTCTTGTCCTTGTATATTCTAGCATTGTCATAGGCTTCGTTTCTCAGTTCTTCCAGTTCATTTAGTTGGAGAAGTCTCTCTTCCTTTGCAATCTTGAAATCGGATTGTTGTTTGATGGCCCACACATGGCTTTGTATTCCAGTTCAAGGGAGGTGACATGGTTTCAAGACAAAGAATACGTATGGGGACATTCGATAAGTTTTAAAGCAGTCTGGCAATACGTAATGCATCGTCAAGCTTCAAAGACCAATCTTTCTTGCTTTATAACTCCACGGTCTTTTCAAAATTTTCTTTATTTCTACGTTTGAAATTCCGGCTTGCCCATTTGTTCCCGAGGATGATCGCCAAGCTCATATGTGTTTGATACCATATCCGGCTCATGGTTTACGTCAAACACCTTATTTGCAAAATGGCTTCCTCCATCGCCCAATTATAGTTAAGGTGTCCCAATGCACTTTAAGAATATTTCTTTGTAAAAACCCCACAAATGCTTATTGGCATCATTCTTAGGACAAGCCTGTGATTCTACCCATTTTCTCATAATCACAACTAAGGAGTATGTATATAATTTCCAAATAAAGCTGAAAGGACATAAAATCCATTCCCAATACATCAAACAATTGCACCACTAGGATACCTTGCAGGGGCATCTCATGCTTTTTGCTGATATTTCCCATTCTTTGGCATTGATCACACAACTTTACCCATTCAAAACAGTCCTTAAAAATTGTAGGCCGGTAAAATCCCGATTGGAGGAATTTTGGTAGGGTTGTTTTATCTCCTATGAGTGTCTCGTAAGGTGATGCATGACATTCTTGTAAAATCTTGCTTTGCTCACTTTCTGGTACACATCTCCTTATAATCAGATCAGCTCCTCTTTTAAACAAATATGGATCATCCCAGATGTAGTACCTATTGTCAGTCCTTAACTTTTTTCTCTGTGGTGGCGAGATTACAGTGGCATAATTCCTGACTAAGAAATTCCGATATCGGCATACCGGAGATTTGATTGGGTGGCCAGTGAAATACTTTGCTCATACGGAAAATTTTCTGCTATTTCTCTTCCCCTTTTCTAACATGCAGTGGGTTCCTTTACTCTTGACAGTGATCAGCTATCATTGTCCCTTTGCCCTTCTTGTCTTTAATTTCTAAATCAAATTCTACCCAACGATAATACCACGATCAATCTTGGCTTTGCTTTCGCTTCTTTGCCATTAAATATTTATTCTTGCATGATCCGGTGTGTATAACAACATGGGACCCCAAAATATATGGCCTGAATTTTTCACATGCAAACACTATTGCCAGCATCACTTTGTTGGTAAGTGGTACTGTATTGCTTAATTAAAGGTTTTGCTAGCATAGTAGATGACCTTAATTACTTTTTCATCTTTACGTCCCGATACGGCTCCGTTGCAAAATCACTAGCATCACACATGATCTCAAATTCTACGTTCCAATCTGGTTTTGCCATGATGGAGCTTCCACTAATCCTGGACGATTTCTTCAAGTAACTACGGCGAGATTCATCATCAAAACCCCACTATCTTTCACCGGCCCGTCTGCGTAGTGGTTTAACAATTTTGAGAAATCGATGGGTCTTCCTATAAATGACATGTCCTAAGAAACCACATTCCTTAATTGTGTGGGTGGCATTGGGTCTCTTATAGTGAAACCTTTGCTTTGTCTACTTCAACCCTGGCTGTAGAAACCATGTGCTTGAGACAATCCCTTTGTAACCATAAAATGGCATTTTCCCGGTCGAGCTAGATTTTGATGCTGCACCTTTAGTGCGTCCCGGGTTATGAAGGCATTGTTCAAAAGCGGATCATACCTTGTAAATCATCCTGAAGATCTCCATAACTTCTTACGCTAGATCCAGAAAAATATAGAACATCCATCATCTTTGGAAGGGTACCGGGGCATTACACAGTCCAATGGCATTCTTCTAAGCAGTACCAAATGGCATGTAAAAGTGGTTTTCTCGTCTTGGTGCAATAGCTATTTGGTTATATCAGTATCCATCGAAACAAAAAATGGTGTCTGCCCGACCTATCCGGCATTTTAACGATGAAGGTAGGGAAAAATGATCGCTACGGTTGCGTGTTCTGCTACGTGAAACCGATACAAACCCTCCATCTGTCCCTGGTTCTTTGGCGGAATAAGTTCGTTCTGCTCATTACGATTCACCGGTGAATCCACCTTTCTTGGGAACCACATGCGGGCTTACCCAAAACGTGTATCGATATAGCATATAAAACTTGCATTTAACCATTTCGAACTTCTTTTCGACAACTGCTTTAAATGGCGGGTTTAGCCTCCTTTGATGCTCAAGCAGAGATTTTTGCATTATCTTCCGGCAATATTTTGTGCACAAATAGGGCGTACCCTTCAAATCTTGATTGATAGCTTAATCGCTTCCTTGTATTTCTCAAAGTACAAACATTTCTGTTCTTGACTTAGGTCAATAGGCTGAATATGATGTGGTTTTATTTCTGGCTCCTAAACTCATATTTCAAATGACGGGCAACTCCTTCAATGTTAACCCTTCGCACTGGTTTTCACGCCCATGAGTTTGCTATGTCACATTTGCTCACTTCATCTTGATTGTTTTCATTTATACTTGAGACTGTTTCATTATTAACAAATTTGAAGCGGGGAACTTCACAATCAAAAGCTTTCCAGTGCGAAAATTCATCATTTCATTGATAGAGTTTTGAATGATCTGTCCGAATTCACTTCATCATTGAAGGCTATTGCTTTCTTACAGCCGCCCTGGCGTGTTCCTCTACATTAGGATGTTCCAGACTCCTATTAATATTAAACTGCCTTTGCTTCATTCCCAACTCGAGTGTGTCAGTTCTGCTACGTACTTTGTCAAAGGCGGCTCACGTTGTAAGAAGGTCTTCCAGCGGCGAGAGGAGCAGGGATCGCCTCCGTCGCATGATAACAAAATCTTGGGAAATGAATTTCCCAACAGCGGTACATATTCACAGAGTGCCCTACGGTTTGTTACCATTGATCTATCAGCCATACGTAATGTAATTGTTGTTGGGGTTAGTTCCCAAGCTAAAGTCTCTACTAGCCCGATGAGAGGCATCAAATTTATACTTGCTCGAGGTCACATAAAGCTTTCTTGTTCATTTCCCTATAAGCAGGGGAATGGTGAAAGCGCGAGTGCTTTCATCTTTGGCGGGAGCTTACGTTTGGATAATGGCGCGCATGAGAGCGGTCCAGGTTAACTATACCCTCCCACCGGCTATCTTTCTTTTCTTGCTTTCGGCACCTCCTTTGTTTTCTTCGCCCAAAGGCAGTGCTAACTAATCACTCGCAAATGGGATATTCTTTCTTTTTCTTGAAAATATCCAGAATTTAAGCGTTCTTCTACGACTTAAGGGTCCTACATTTGGAGATAAACGCTGCGAGGAGCATAAGGCTAGTACTCCTTGCTTTCTTTTTGGTCATTTCTTTCCTTTCATCTGTTCAATCAGGCTGTTCTTCTCTTCTTTCATTTTGATCTCGTCTTTTCTACGCCTCAGTCTCTTCATTTCTATACGTCTTTAGTTCTTTTGCTCAAATCCTTCCCACTTCTCGGTGGTGCCCATGCGAGTCTTTAGGGTTCTTCTGGGTGTCACTAGGGAATGTTCCCTTGTTCTGATTTGGCATATTCAGGGCCAATTGCCCTCCTTGTGTCTTTAGATTTTTCAATGAAGCACTAGCATTCTTACGGCTTATATGGGTATCGAGACTTGAAAGTTTCAAGTCGAGATAGTTTACGTTCGTGGAATTGTAATAGCCTCTTTGTTATCCCCCATGAGCTGCGGCATTTGTTCCTCAAATGGTTGGGTTCTCCTCGACCTTGATATTCCATTTACGCCCTCACCTCACTGCTTTAGCTGGCTGGCTGGAACCTTGGTGGCTGATATCCTTGTTATGATGTCCACGCCTTGGGCCAATGTAATGCCCCTCCGCCCTTATGAGAAATTCTCATGATTTCCTCGATCTTGGATTGTAGTGTGGGCGGAGTTAGGATTTGAGAAACTAAAATGATAACTTCTTTATACTTTCGTTCACGTACTTAACACTCCACCGACACCATAAGAATCTTCTTATGTTGGCACATCAGCACTTCTTCTCATCAATTCTCTTTCTACTGCTTCTATTTCATGAGCAGTGTGCATCTTCCTCTCTTGTTTGTCCATCCTATGCATTATAGCATCCAACTTAGCCTCCATGGGTCGTCTTGCTCGACTCTATGACCCCTTTTCTCTGCTACTACCTCTTGTAAGGCTTCGGATGGAGCTTTCATATTGCATTTGCCGGGTCCTCTATCGGATGCTAACCTCTTGACACTTTTTCTCTTGAATGCTCCACGGCATGAAGCATCGATATACCCTTGGATGTATCAAGGCGTGATACACTATATCCATGCGGTCTTCAAGTCTATTCCATGCATTGGGCACCTCTTGACAATCTTTTGAGATCTTTCCCCGAGCGACATACGAGGCTCTCATCTTCCCCTTGTTGGAACCACAATTATCTCTCTTAGATGTATACGAAGTGAGAGATGGAAAAGAATACGCTAAGTAGCTTCTACCAACTCTTCCCAAGTATCAACAGAACCATATGGTAATGATTCATACCATGTGGCACTATGTCTCTCAAGAAAACGGGAAGAAGTGTAGTTTTATCACCTACGGTCTCACAGGATTCGGCTTCAACGTATTAGCCATCTGAGAAATCTTCGGTGCTCATTTGGGTCTTGATTGGGATGACTAGTAAAGCGTGTTCGGCGAACCATTGTAATTAAAATTTGGCTTTAGTTTAAAATTGTTTGCATCCCTTGTGAGGCTGTACGGTGCGGGAATACTCTTCTTGAATAATAGGCCTCAATCCTCATTGTGTGCGGTAATGGGGTCTTGGCGTTGTTGTCCTCGTTATACGATTTTGGTCATGTCTCTTACCTTGTATTTGCGTTTTCACCGCTCTTTTTGTCTTTCTTAAGCTCTGAGCGTTCTCTCCAATTCAGTGTCTGCTGGAATCAAGTCAGATCCTTGTTTCCTATGCATTAAAGGTTCTCCTGAAATAAAAGCATACTCATATTAATAGGATTAGTCAAACCTAACAAATATTTTCAACATGGCTTGTTAAAAATTAGTGACTAATGTAGTCCTTTGCTTGAGAAAAGCTATTTTGTTCTTTTCTTAAAAATGTCCAAATTAGTATTTCAACTTCTTTCGGTCAGATATGATCCTAATTAATTCTTGATCCTGACAATGGCCTTGGCTTGTTAGACTTCTCTGTCTTTCTCCCACTATGTAAGTGTGAGTGATGGATCAAAACATCAACACAAATTTATAGCGTTATTACCCAAGGACTATTATTTAATCCCCAGCAATAATGCCATGAAACTTGTTTGTTATATTTCTTTGCAATTATATTGATTAAAAACGGTTTCCTTAAGAGTAGATAAATTTCTTTCTGGTTTTGATCCATGATTACCTGGAGTGCAGGTCGGGAGCAAGTAATAAAGTGGATTTAAGTCCGAGATGTCGATCCTACAGTCTCGAGAATTCTCCAATCAACTACCACGACTACTAAAGTTCTATACTATTTGGACTATGATTTGCGAGTGATATTCCTATGCAAACTTTTAAAATATTAAAAGAACAAAAGATAGTAAGCTAAGAACAAAATGAAATAATGCTTAAACTAAAATAAAAAATTAAAAAAAAATAGGCGATCGAGTTGGTTTTAAAGGGAGCATTGAAAATACAACTGTTGTGAAACATCAATTCCTGCAGACAACTCTATAGCTTTACTTCATGAACCTCATATTTAGAATCCGTCCAAGGAAGAAGGTAATGCCATGTGGATCTCTCCTTAATGACACATTTCATCATCTAATCTTCCCTGTTTCTTTGATGATTGAATAACTACTTTAATCTCTGAGGTTGCCTTGTTGGGTATTTTTCTTTCAATACTTCATACCCAGAACATGGGCGTAAACCTTATAGCTCCTAAGACATAGGCTAAGCATGGGTTTACACTATGCATTTCTCATCCTCAAAGTGGAGCAGTTCATTCTTTCCTTGATTAGATCCTTGCTAACACGAGATTGAACTTCTTGTTGAATCGAGGCGAAACTCTCACGCTCATTTTTAGTGATAAGTCATTCAACTCATTCTCGGTTTCAAGTGAGAAGAAGGTTATCGATTAAATTCTAAAACATTAGATCTAATATTGATTTAGCATACCCTTGAGAGATTTCAAAACTCTGGGAATGCAGCCCTATACGTGTCACTTTCGAGGAGGGCCTCCACGAATCGAGTGTGAGCAATCCTATTACGGGTATAGGATTTACCAGCCATTTGGATCGCCTCACAACGATAAACAAAACCGGTAGCGATTCGGGCGAGTTTGGTAGACTGCGATAAATTTACGTAGAAAAGATAAATTCTAACGGCGAAGTAAATTCAGCGGCTGGGTTTCTAAATTACTTCATTACACTAACGGTAGCTCACGATCAAAAGAACTACGGCAAATCCAGCGGAAGTTTGAATTCCAAAAAATTTGTTTGGACTTCAAGCGAACGGCGATAGTTGAAAATAACATTACGCATTCAGCTTGACTTGACAACTAACATCCGGATCGAGAAATTCAAAATGAACTAACAATCTACTCTAATCTAATCTAAAAATAACAGCAAAACAAAGAAAAAGAAGAAGAAAATTAAAATACACGAGCCTTCGGCTGCAGACTTCTGGTTGTTAAGCGAAAGTACGCTTTCATACGTAGCATTTGCTTATTTATAGGGTTACGAGTTGGGCCCTAACTGATGCACTTCCTTGTGGGTTTCAAAATCTTGGCCCATTTGTTTGTTCGTAATGCGACTCCATTTGTGGCGTCGACCTTGACTTGATGTCGCGACCTCTCTTTCACGTCGCGACTTCACTATTCTGCTTATGAGCTGTTTTGATGTCTCGACTTCAATCATACGTCGCGACTTCACCTTTTTGCATTGTGATCTCTTTTGAGGTCGCGACTTCAATCATATGTCGCGACTTCGTTTTTCTATTCATCTGTCGCAGAAGCTTTTATCTGGTAGCGACTTGCATTTAACACCCCTTTGGATCTGATGTCGCGACCGCTAAATGACGTCGCGACCTTCTTTCCTTGTAATTGATGTCGCGACCACTGAATGACGTCGCAACTTCACCTTTTTGTATTGTGAGCTCTTTTGAGGTCGCGACTTCAATCATACGTCGCGACTTCACCTTTCTGTATTGTGAGCTCTTTTGAGGTCGCGACTTCAATCATACGTCGCGACTTCAATGTTATGCTTATGAGCTCTTTTGATGTCGTGGAAGCTTTTCTTTTGTCGTGACTTGTCTTCAGCATCTCTTGGATATGATGTCGCGTTTCTTCGTGATGTCGCGACCTCCATTCTTTGCGGCGATGTCCACGACTCTTGGGGCGTCGCGACCTTCTTTCATTAATAGCGATGTTGCGACCACTAGCGATGTCGCGACCATAATACCTTACAGGCGATCATAGCGACCTGCGAAGGGCGTCGTGACCTTCTTTCGTATGGCGATGTCGCGACCTCGCGGGGGCGTCGCGACATCTTCTGATTCAGTGTTTGATATCTCTAGCTGTTCTAACTGTCGAGACCTCTATGTTCAGTCTCTTTGAAAATCTTTATTAACTTCTATTGATGTCCTGACCTGCATGTTTGCTAAGCTTTCAATTCTGTCGCGACTTCGAAGTGATGTCGCGACATCATGTCTACTTCTTCATTAATTCTTGGTCGTCTGATTTGGAGTTTCTGTTGCGACCTTGGTGTTATTCTTCCTGCTTGTCAAGATTAAGACATCAAGTCACTTTCTTTTCAAAAAATTAGTTGCGACTTCCTTTACTTGAGAGGGCTGTTCTTGTGGCTTTGTAGGCGACTCAGTCGCGACCACATGGTGGTATCACGTCCATTTATCTCCTTTTGGTGTCGTGACATCGCAGCCCTTGCGACGCATGGAACACGCTGCGTTGTACTTCTTTCAATCTACGACCAAGTCATATTTTGTCTAAACTTCCTTTCTTAGGTCACGACTTCACTTATTCACTCTTCGATTTCTTCTTCAAGCAAATTTGTTGATGTCGGTGACTTGGAATTCTGGCGGAAACTGCACTTCGCAATCGGCGACTTAATTTCAGTTTGACTTCAATTACCTTTGCCGGGTTGATTTCTTATGATTTTGCTAAAATTTGATTTTCTCTTGTATTTTCACCAAATTGAATTTGATTCAATTATCAGTTTTCTGCCAACAATTCAACGTTATTCTCATTATAAACTCAGAAAAATGGATTAAAAATCTCATGAGTTTTTGGACTCATCACCTGTTGCAGCATGCAATCGTCTGTTGCGACCTGTTCTCTATGCTCCTTCTTGGATTCCTTCGTGACAGAGTTTCCTTAGTCGTGACAGTATTCTTTTCTTCAGCATATTCATTCTATCGCGATAGAGTTTCCTCCTATCTCCGCAGACAGATCTTTCTTTGGCTCCTTAACAATATGTCTAGCAAAGTCTATCGTTCTGATTGTTCTATGTCCCGACAATCTTATGTGTGGTTCCTTGAATAGTATGTCGCGACATCGATAATTTTTGTTGCGACAGAGTTTCTGTGCAGCTTCTTCAAATTGGTATTGCGACTAGTTTTATGTCCGCGATTAGCATTTTGTTTTGGTTGCTGTTCTGGCTCCAATGTTTACGACATTGTCGAAATTTGTCGCGACCGAAAATTACATCGGCGAGTTTGTCGCCACTTAGCGATTTCTTCGTTCATTTTGATGTTGCGACATGGCCTCTTGGTGTAGTCGATGTTTGCTGTCGCGACCCAGTTTGTTATATCACGATAGGACTTTTCTTTATTCTTCTTATCTTTGTCTCGCGACCTTAAGATCCCTGTCGTGACATCGAAACATCTCTTCAGCTTGAAGTATGTCGCAACATTGGATTCTTTTGTTGTGACCAAGTCAGTTCACTAAGCAAGCATCACATGTCGCGACCTTGTTTATCTGTCACGACCAGAGTTTCTTCTTCTTTCAGCATCGCAACATAAACCACCTTGTCGCGACAGATATCTTCTTCGAAGCTCTTCTTCTGTCTCAACAAGCTTTTCCATGTTGCAATAATCAGTGTCGTGACATAAGAGGATTCTATCACGACAGATATTCTGTCTTCTGTTCTTCATTATGTTACAACATAAACTTATCTGTCGCAATATTCTTCCTATATTGCTCTTTAATTTCTTGTCTTGACAGAAGATACCTTGTCGCGAAAAAATTTCTACCTTCTTCCTGTTTCATTTGTAGAGATAGGAGCTTCTTTGTTGCGACAATTTCTTCCTTGTGTTGACATCCTGCTGAAAACTTTGTCGCAAAATAAACTTTCTTTGTCTCAGCTAACTTGTTATATTCTTCCTATTTTCTGTCGCAATACGTTGTCTTTTGTGTTGTGACAAAGGAAATATTGTCGTGACCGAGTTCCTTTGCCATTTGCTTGGAAGTTTATTGCGACACATAAAAATATGTCGCGAGACTGCTGCCATTGCTCTTTTTCTCTTCTTTCCCGTTGGAATTTTTTCTCCTTTTTGAATTAAAACCTGCAAAACACAAAGTTGGTAAATATTCTATAATTTGGCATTAAAACAGATCTGAAGATACTAAAAATAAGCTAGAAAAATGGATTAAAAATAGATGAGTTTAAAACTCATCAGGCAAAGATAGTTGTTTTAGGGGAGACTCGGAGAGGGTAATGAGGCCATCAATGGACCGGATGCTACTCGGGTAGAAACTATAGTTAACTCTAACCATAAAGATACCCGAGCGTGGTTGACATTGGGTTTTGGGAGACATCGGGCTAGCGAGAATTGCATCTATCATAGGGGGAGAGCGTGCGTGTGAGTGTGGCTTGCTCGGGCGCGCCTCCTGTGGCTGTTCTCAAAGATGTCCCTGGGCCCAGTAATTTGCGACCTCCCGGGGCCGGTAGCAATCGTGGTTTGCAATCCTATGGTTTTCACTTAAAAATCAAGACTTGTCTCTCCCCTCCAGATCTCCCCTTTGAGGCCTAGGCCACTCGAACCCCTGAAGCGACTGAATAATTTGGAGGAATTGAGAGGGTGGCAACATGCACCTCGTCTGCTCGGTCTCTTGACCCCTCAGCCTCATTGCGATGACCGATTTGCCTTATATCTCTGGAGTCACGTTTACCCCTTATGTCCTGGTCGTCTCGACCCCTCTTCTCTTTACTTCCATCGTATTATCTGGAATCCGATGTAATGGCGACCATTTATTTGGTTGGAGTGACTATGTCGTCTTCGAGCATGGCGTACCGGTTTCCCCGTTGGAACAGCTCGTCGACAGTTGCGGGGGGATGCAAGGATAGTGAATCAAAAAATTGGGTATTAGAGTGAATAGCTTGTTTCACAGCCTATAGGATAGTATCAAGGCTTACGGCATCGAGTTGGAGGATTTCGGCCCTAAAACATTTCATAAAGTCCCTGATGGACTCGAATCTCCCCTCTGGATATGGAAAAGACTATTGACACTCTGTTTTCTCATGATTGAACACATGTATTAAGTGACGAACTTTTCAGATAGGCAACGAAATGAGGTTATCGTATTTGGGGATAATTGGTGGAACCATGACAGGGTAGGGCCCGCCAAGCTAGACGGGAAGACTTTACACAACAGGGCATCATTACTCGTCACGGGTGTCATTATACGGCGGGTGCATCGAGATGGATAAGGCGTCGTACATTTGGAATTTGGTGGGGCAAGTGTGGCGGGGGCCTCCTGGTTGAATGGTTAGGACAAATGGGGGCGATATGCGTCGTCCAATGCGTTACCTGTGCGAGATCCATATGCTCCCGAGGGGATGAGTCCGAGATCAGTCGGGGGTTATTGACGAGAGGATGATCGAAGAGGCGAAGGAGAAAAGTTATCCATGAATTCAAATCGCGTGAGGCTACGGGGTATAGTTGGGTTGCCATGGAGGGGAGCGGCAGCTGCATTGCGCAAGGTTGCATTTTCTTCGGCTGGCTGCATTGGCAAATGAAGGAAGCAGAAAGCTAGCGTTTAGTTGAGACTTTGGCGATCTTTCAACATTCGCTCCAATGACAGCAACCGTTGCTCCAGCGTAGGATCAAAACTATAAGGGGGGATTTCGCCCATTGAAAAGGTTGGAAGTGAGTTTCCGAATGTATTTTCAACAGTTTAGAGAAGCGTGGGGTTTTCGTTTCCCATAAACGGCGCCAATGGAGGAGTTTCGAGTTCTTTCCATAACATTTTTTTTTTTGGCTTCTCTATGCTAGCGGAGCCCCAAAGGATTTTCTTTTCATTTTTCCTTTTTCATGATCAAGCCGGGCTTCGCCAGGAACTTATGAGGTGGGCGATTATGAGGTATACAATTATGAGTGGTTTTAAATTCTTGGCATAACGCCTACGTTACATATTAATTGTGGTATAACTCTTGTCGAGGTGGATGAGGAAACGTGTTCTTCTTAAATGCCCGAGGCAATTTGACTAATCGAGCGCCCGACCCCATGCGTTACGGTGCCTAAGGCACCTGAGATGGGTTCGATGCCCGATCTTAGTGGGCCGCGTGCCAAGCGGGTCTCTATTGAGTTCTAGTCGTCCCGCATGGCCGACCGCATGAAATTACTGACTTATCCCGTTCCATACACGGCGCCGGGCGGGTGTTGGCTACCGTGGTCTCCCAAATCTAAGGGATGAGAAATCAAAAGAAAAGCTAGGGTTGAAAGATGGTTCTTTCCTTCTCCCAAAGTGTGTTACGCAGCTTATATAAAATTCTAAGGCTTTATTTACTTATATATAGAGAGCACAAGGGAAAATTTAGGCTTTGGTCCAATGAGCTTACCAAAGCAAGGGAAAAGATAAAACCATGGGCCCATAACTAGTTAATATTAAACCATTCCATAAATGGCCCACAATTAACATGCACAATTATACAATTAAAATTGTAATATGATTATACTTAGTCCATGATTAATAAATTAATCTAACATTCTCCCACTTGGATGGCATAATCAGAACTCAAATGCTTTCATAATAGATTTACATAGTCATAACCAATCTTATACAATTAACACACCAAAATTATGCCATGCGTACATAATCGAAGCAACTAATCAAAATCATAACTCAAATGGTTCCACAAGATACTTACTTAGCCATAACCAATCATATACAATTAATACACCAATCGTACATAATCAGGTGCTACTAATCTATAAGCATTACATTGACAAGTGTATTGATTCAATAGAAAAAACATCATTTTGTCATTCATCTAGTCAAAATGACACAAAATCCTAAGATAATGACAAACGTCAAAATGTGCATGTAACAATGGAAAAACATGAGCTTTTCTTACAAAATACATAAAAATTTACTAAAACAAAGAGTTCTAGGTTCTTAACGATGAGGAGATACATAACATGCTAATCATAAGGTGTTGTGCTTAGTGAAATGAGGACTTTGCAACTTTCTTTTTTAACAAAGAACTTCCACATCATTGTGCTTGGAGCAGAAGTTAACACGGTGTTCCCTAGAAGATACTGACTGGGAAAATATCATAGAATAATTTCGGCGGGGTCACAGAAATGGAGTGAACAACCTCAAAGCTAAAATGATACGCAGCGCCACTATATTACATGACAAGTAGCCTCATCACACACCACATACTCGGCCTCCATAGTAGAAGAAGCTGTACATGTCTACTTGACACTTTTCCATGAAACAACTCCTTTAGCCATCATAAAGATATAACAAGAAGTGGACTTTTTATCATCCACGCAGCCTGCATAATTGGAATCACTAAAACCAACCACCTCAAGAGTGTCTATACGCCGATATGTTACCATGAGATCCTTGGTACCTTGAAGATACCTTAAAACTTTCTTAGCCGCTTTCTAGTGGCTTTTATTCGAGCTCGCTCAAGTACTACCCAACATTGTGACAACAAAAGCAATATTAGAGCGTGTGCATACTTGAGCATACATCAGGCTGCCCACAATTGAAGAATAAAGGGCTACTTTCATCTGATCTCTCTGAATATAATTTTGAGGACATTGACCTTTGAAAAATTTGTCACCCTTTACAATTGGTGTCTTACCAAAAGAACATGATTGCATATTGAACCTTTTTAGAATGCGTTCAATATACGTCTATTGAAACAATCTCATAATGCTACTAGGTCTATTGTGAAGTATCTGTATACCCAAGACATAAGATGCTTCCCCAAGATGCTTCATATCAAAATGGCAAAACAATAACTGCTTTGTCTCAACCAACAAGTTAGTATTATTGGTTGGGAGCAAAATATCATCAACATATAAAACCAAGATTATGTATTTTCTCCCACCGACCTTCATATATATGCATTGATTGACAATGTTCTCCTTAAAACCATTGGCGGTGACAACTTCATCAAACTTGAGATACCAGTTCCTAGAACCCTACTTTAAACCTTAAATGGATTTATAGAGCTTACAAACCATGTTTTCTTTACCAACTTTCTCAAAGCCAATAGGTTGAGACATGTAAACATCCTCAACAAAGTCTCTATTCAAGAAAGTTGTCCTTACATCCATCTAATGCAACTCCAAATCAAAATGAGCCACTATATCCATAATAATGCGTAGAGAGTCTTTAGTGGACACAGGAGATAAGGTTTCCTTAAAACCAATACCTTCTCGTTGATTGTAACCCTTAGCCAGTAATCTTGCTTTATATCTCTCCACCTATCCTTTGGCATCGTGCTTGGTCTTGAACACCCATTTGCACCCAATAGGTTTACAACCATCTGGAAAATCTACCAAGCTCCACACTTTATTCTGTGACATGGAAGTCATTTCATCTTTCATTGTATTGATCCAGAAGTTGGATTAAAGACTAACAATGGCTTCTTTGTAGGTAGTTGGATCCGATACATTACCCACATCATACTTATGCTCCTACAAGTAGATAATGTAGTCATCTAAAATGGCGAGCCTACGCGCCCTCTCTGACCTCCTAAAGGGTATATCCATGACTACATCTAGGGCTACTAGATCTACATTAGGAGCTACTAGATTTACATCCTCAATTGGTTCATTATCAGGAGTGGCTACTGGATGCTAGTCAACAATAGGGCTAGAGATTGGAGCGGAAGCAATAGAGACAAGAATAAAAACTAGGTGTTCTTTGAACACAATTTCTCTTAGCCCTTGGCTTGTTCTAGTATCATCCTCAAAATAGATAGCTCGATCTAACTCAATCATTATGGTGGTGTGTGACAGGCAATAAAACCCGAAACCTCTTGATCCCACACAATAACTAATGAAGTACCCACTAATGGTTTTTGGATTAAGTTTCTTGGATTGCGGGTTGTACGGTCTCACTTCCACCTTGCAACCTTAAACATGGAAGTGACGAAGACTAGGCTTCTTCTATGACCATAGCTCATATGGAGTCTTAGGAACAGACTTACTAGACACTTGGTTCAAAATATAAGCTGCAGTTTTCAAAGCTTCACCCCATAACAAGCATACATCGCACCATATCAAGAAGTGTGCAATTCCTCCTCTCCACAATCTCATTCTGTTGAGGAGTAGCAAACATTGTATACTGAGCATCAATGCCACATTCTTGAAGGTACTTTGCAAATGGTCTAGGGTTGCATCCCATCTCATCATATCTACCATAATACTCACAACCTCTATCAGAATTAACCCCTTTGATCTTCTTCCTTTGTTGGAGCTCAACTTTAGCTTTGAAAGCCTCCAAAGAGTTAGAATTCTCACAAATGAGCTCGACAAAACCATAACAGGAATAATCATCAATGAACGTGATGAAATACTTGTGGCCACCCATAGAAGCGAGGAGCCGAATTACCACAAATATCTCAGATTAATAACCCTAAGCAACTTGGTGCATCTATCAGCCTTGACATTCCTAATCTTGGCAGTCAATTTACCCTTGATGCAATCTACACAAGTATCAAAATCTAAGAAATCAAGATCCGGAGGAATCTCATCTTTTAATTAATCTCTCCACTTTGTTTCTGGAAATATGACCCGCACGCTATGCCAAATAATAGAAGACTTTTCATTCAATCTCAAACGTTTTGTGCTACTAACAGTATTAACAGAAAGGGTAGTAGAAACAAAAGGCAAATCAGATAACTCTAATCTGTAAAGATTCCCACAAAGTACTCTAATGCAAATCAATAGTGAATCTCGGTACAATTTAACTTTTCTAGATCCAGAAAGAAAAATATATCCAAGGCTATCCAAAATAGGTATTGATATCAAATTTTTCATGATCGAGAGTATGTACGCCACATCCTGCAATTCCAAAAAAATTCATGTACTACGTTGCAATCTAACAACTTTTAAAACAAAGACATGAAATTTGCTCCATTCTTCGGCTTGTCAAATGACCCACAAAAGTGGTCACCAAATGCTAGAGTTTATAAAATACAAAAGAAAAAAAATACTCATACACAAGTAAGAGCAATTCACCAACTATCATAACCAAATGCGTCAATTTCCCACCAATAGGGTAGTAAAATTGTGCGGTTCATGACGCTTAGTGAAATCTCTTTACCAAACTAAGCATCCTACCAAATAATAAAGTAATCGATAGGACAACTTCACTATCCATATAGATCTTAGCAAAATTGATGCGCAAGAAGGGAGAAATTACAGTTGCAACATCAATTCCAAAAAATATCCGACATGCTTAGACTCATGAGATACAAGTTCATAAGCATTCAATATTTGTCAATTTTACCCAAGTTCATAAGAATTTAATCTTATTCACAATATGATACTATAAATAATCATAAATAACATTAACATAAATTGCTAAAGCAGTATATATATAAAAAAAAATTGATGTGCAAAAATTTCAAAATTGGATGAAAATCAATTTTATTAAAAAACTATTTCCGGCCATTAAGAGCTTGAAGAACAAAGGATATAAGGCTATTTAAGCATAAAAAATAGCTTATAAACATTTCGAAAAAACACGAAAAACGCATTGATGTTTTTGAAAAACTTCCAAATTGAGTTTGCCATAGAAAATAAATAAAAGAGAGACTAGAAAGTGTGGATTTATTTTTCACTCCTCAAAAGTGCAATCACTATCATGCACAATTATAAAGAAATATGGTTTTTTTGTTAAAATTATTTTGCAAAAACAAGAATATTTATTGAGCCCAAAAACAATTGATCAACGATTAAAAGACCCAATAAATACATTATAAAATAATAACTTTATTGAAAAAATAAGCATATCAATTCATAGTGTGTAGAAAACATAAATGACATGAATCCGGAATTTTTGGCTGCCATTAGTCTTCAAAATCTGCAAGGGATTAGATCAAAGAAAAGATAGGTTGAAGATGGTTCTTTCTTTCTCCTCAAAGTGTGTTCTATCAAACCCTTATAAAATTCTAGTGCTCTATTTATTAATATATATAGAGCATAAGAGAACAATTGAGTTTTGATCCAATGGGCTTATCAAAGCAAGGGAAAAGATAGAACCATGGACTCATAGCTAGTTAATATTAAAACCATCTTCAAATTACTCACAATTAACATGCACAATTATACAATTAAAATTATAATATGATTATTCTTAGTCCATAATTAATAAATTAATCTAACACGATTGAGTTCTAAACCACTTAAGATAAATCTTATTGGCTAATTATGTTAGTTAATATATTTATGATTCGATTTTTTCTTATTCAACAAAAAATATAAAGATCACTATTTTTTATTCAATAAAATCTATTTTGATATTAGCTAGTATAATTCAAATAAGTTTATTAATAATAAATTCATTTTACTTTTGTCGGTCAATGTTAATAGGTAATTACTTTTAGTTAAATAGGAAAAACGGAATATTTTATTTTATTTTAATTAATTAAAAACAAAGTGTACTTTTTATATTGAGTAAAAAATAACTTGCTAATACTGATTAATATGTGAAATGAACCTATCAATAATAAATTCATTTTGATTATATTTTTCAATGTAAATAAATCATGTTGATTTTTTAATATTCAATAAAAACACGAATATCACATAAAACAATAAATATCTAAACATAAACAAAATGGCTGTGTTGTTCCCATGCAAAAGATGAGAAAAGTTCTCTAATATTATGCTTTTTTTCTTTTATTTTTAAATCAGATAATATATAATTTCATTGTCAAAGAAGACCAAGGAAAAAAATGCAAACAAAATTAAGGAAAAGAGGAGTGTAGAACCTTTTTTTAATTTGTCTTTTTATTTTTAGTATTTTAATTTTTTTGGACTCATCTAATAGAGATATGTGGGAAGACGAGAAGATCCTTATTCCTAGGATAAAAAAGTGAACAAGATATAAAAGAAAAGGGGAACGTATTGAGAAGGGCATCCTTTTCGGGGAGGCAAACCTAGTGAGAGACAGAGGAAGGAGAGGAGAGATGACAATTTTTTTTTTTGGGTTGAACCATATTCTTTGGGGGGTTTTTTTTAAAATTTAGAATATGTCTCACCGAATTTTTTGAGTCGTTGGATGCATTGGACGTCGACGCAGCATGTACCTACAAAATAAACAGGGCGGTGGTCGCCGTCGCCCCTCTCTCCGATGCAAAGTCAGATCTTAAACTCTAGAGAGAGAAATCAATCCGTATTTTCAGTCAAGAGTGTCTTACCTTCTACGGTGTCACCCCCTCTTTATTTATGGAGGACCGTTGTTCGCTTTACATGGGAAGTAGGCGATTCCCTTCTGAAACGGAAGGGGAAGGTGGCGCTTTGTTCGCGTTTTATGACCTGTTCTTCCCTTTATATAGCAAACTACCCTTCAGATAGCCAAACTGCCCTTATCTACTGCGTTTGACCGCCATCAGGAAGGTTACGTGTGTGACTCATGGGTGGTTATTTGTTTAACCTAAGGGAGGTCAGCCGGCTGCCTTCTTAAAGATGGTAGCCAGCCAAGAAAGATTGCACCCAGGCATTATATCTCCCGCCTGACTGAGGAAGTATGTTTGGGCCCGGCTTGTAAATGAAGATGATTGGGTCTGGAAATTGGGCCTCTATAGGTTTCAGTTTTAGGCTTGTAGACTGACTAGGTCATTGACCTATGGGATGGAGTCTGCTGAGGTCTGTTGGCTGGAGGATCTGGGCCAAAGCCCATGGTACCCACAAGAGAATTCTTAGGACATGTTTGATGTGGGGATTGACGAGAAAAGAGAATATTTGAGACTTACTTGGTGTGGGGATTGATGGGCGTTAATCACGGGGTGTTCGTGTGCACATTACCAGGGAATTTGCTAATTTTTTGATGTTGCATTTGATGCAGTTGTTTGGGGATTCCTTCGAGGCTGGAGATCTTTATAAAAGGTTTGCATGAGGAGGAATTCTTTTCTGCCAATGGTTAGTGCTGGTTTTACAGTGGGGTGGTTTGGTGAGGGTTGCACGGAGTCGGACTGCAGTGATTCTTTGCATGGGCCAGGCGTATGAAGAGAGTTAATCATGTTGTCGAAGCATGGACGGGCCCAAAGTTTGCAAGGTTTGAGCGGTCGGAATGTTTTGCGTTGGGAGGGATATTCACGGACCGTGGCTGCTTTGGATCGTGAGGAACTTGAATGGAATCCTCTGCAACCCGAGAACACCCCCTCCCCAAATCACAGGGTTTTATGTTCCTTTCCACCTTTTGAATCAACAGGGGATCTTTGTGTTCCTTGCCACCTTCCTTTCTCCTTGCTCTCCTTTTTTTTTTTTTTTTTTTGGCCTCTAGATTTGTTTCAGATACTATGATCACTTTTGTGTAAATGTTGTTATGTAGCTATGAACACCTTTTGGTGTAATTAATAAATTTACATTTTCTGAAATGTCCTGCATTCATATACTCATTGTTCTCATGCTTCCTAATTCCCATCTAGTGACAAGGACTTATGGTATTTGATATGCTTCGAAACGGGTTGGTCTGGAAGTGATATAGTTGGCCATTCTTTGAAATGGAACAATTAGAATATGGTTGGCCGGTCTGCAGTGGTACATTAGGTTGACATAAGGCCCAGATCCTAGCCCGTGTTCGTTCCTTTGTGCCCTAATAGCCGAGTATTGCCCGAGATTCAAATTGGCCGTGGAGGCGATGAGTCATCAGTGCATTAAATGCGGCGAGACTCTAGCGGCACCAACATATGAGGCCATCATTTGATTTCACCCTTCCTGTACTTGTTTCTTCTAGATTTATCTTGTTTCCCTTATTGTTGGAGATTATGCATGGATACTGCGGTGCAACGTGTGCTTTGCGAACCGTTCTTCAGTGCTTGTTTTGGTTTCGTTTTACAGGTAAACATTGTTTCACCCCTGGGTCTACTGATTTCTGAATACTAGCACGTTTTTGGCGCCGGGATAGCGTAAGGGGGGTCATTCTTAGAGACTTGCTGGATAGACGACTTAGCCTAGGCATGAGTGGGTTTACAAGTGGTTTTTCCTTTTACGATTAGTATCAAGGCTTCGGGCTTGTACGGTTTGCTTTTTTTTTTTTTTTTTTTTTTTTTATCTGTCTTGTTTTGTAGAATGGCGAGGAGTCAAGAAGAGACTTCCCTTGCTTGAGGCGGGTCGCGAAGAACTGCAGGGGGATACCTTCTACAAGCGATTATCATCTCTTCCTTATCCATGGAGGGTGGGGCCCTCTTGTGAAATTCAGGTGACATTGGCTTGACATGCTATCGAATGGCCCGACTCGAAATCTTTGTGTGAGAGAGGACAATGTGGTATTTTTCACCCGAGAGCAATTGGCGGCCGGGCTTCACTTGCCCATCTTTGTGTGTGACTACGGCATGGATGTCCAAGTGAGGGTCCTTTTTTTAAAAAACTTATAACCTTTACACTTACATATTCATATAATGTTAAACAATTAACTTGTATTACGATACGTGCGTGGATTACAAAATATAAATACAAGCTCCAAATATGGAAATGTTGACATGCAATCATTTACATTGGTTATAAAATTTCATATACAAAATAGACTTAAAAGGTCTTCAGTGGGCACCTATGGGTGTGGCCTTTATTTGGCGATGTGGATTGCCGTTCTCTGATTTCCTCTTACGTACCTGAAGTTGAACACCCCGTGCTAAACTACGCTTAGTGGGAATATGATTTCTATTAAGAGTACCACGCCCGATACAAATGCATATCACACATATAACGATTCTGATTCTTATCATTTCTCATATGTACTTATCATAACCGGTTCCATTTCTTATCATCAAATCATACTTTTCATGTCAACTTGTATTTTATTTCTTGTTCTTATGTATACTATCATCGCGCATACTTGGTGTTGTTATGCTTCTCATATCATATCATATATTCTCTACATTTCCTTTGCATATACATCATTTCTTTTATGTTTCGTATGCGCATAAACCTTAGAAGTGGATCTGGCGGGAAACCATGAGGGCTGAAGGCGGCTGACATCATTGTGTGAGACAATGTACTATGCGATAATATGATACCAGAGGGGTATCATCCTTTGTATGAGCGATGACCATCCGCAGTGCCCGTAATATAATACGAAGTTATCACATGTTTTAATATGAGACGTGACCATTCATAAAGTGCGGTAATATGATACGAAGGTATCATCAACTGTATGAGGCGGTGACCATTCATGAGTGCCGTAATATAAACCAGAAGAGTATCATCACTTTGTATGAGGCAGTGACCATTCATGAAGTGCGGAGTAGCTGTGGTGACCCTTTTCGGGGCCACAGTCAAACGGGATCTATGTCATCGACAAACGTGGCGGAATATACGGCAAGTATATTTGTTTTTCCCAGTAAGGCATGCCCATCTATCCCTCTACGGGTTCTAAGCGGACAATCCAATGTATATTTTACATTTTAGTATATATCTTATTCGAATAATTGTGTTATTGATAATCCCATATCTGATATATATATATATATATATATATATATATATATATATATATATATATATATATATATATATATATATATATATATATATATATATATATATATATATATATAATCATTTATTCATATCTTTGCATTTTTCATATCTCATTATATGCATAAATAACTATGCTTGCCCTGTATGCTTACGAGCTATTCATGAATTCATAGTAGGCATTATAGTGCCTACTGTTTTTCGTGTTTTCTGGAACTAAGATGAGTTCCAACCTTATAAAGCTTTCTATTGATGGATTCTTGACTCAATGGGTTTTCCATAGAGTCCAAGAACACCCAATTCGGAGTTAGACCAGGAGATGCTGACCTTGAAGTTGGAGGTCATGCGCAGTCAGTCTTGACGAGCTGACCTGGACTGGCGAGCTGAGCTGTCATGGACGAGCTCGCTCTAACACCTTGGTCTGACATCTAAAATCCTTCTCAAGCATATGGATGGATTCTTGACTCAATGGGCTTTCCATAGAGTCGAGAACACAGGCGGAGTTAAACGAAGGGAGATATGACCTTAGAGTTGGAGGTCATCTTGATCGTGCTGACGGTGACGAAGTGACAATTTATCTTGAAGTGACAAACAGCATTTAGCGAGCCTTTGTTTGTGAGTCTTGTTTGACGAATCTTGTTGTGGTGTTGGCGAACCTTTGTTGGCCAGTCTTGTTTGGCAAACCTTTGTTGACGAACCTTTGTTTGGCGATCTTGTTTGGCGACTTTGTTTGTGACCTCTCCTGTTATTCGAGTAAAAGACTATAACGGTCTCTGAGTCAGATTAGAAATTCAAAAAACCTAACATCAAGTTCATTGATGTGGCTACAATTTCACATAAGGACTTATGCAATTCCCTGTATTTCTAACCCAAAAACCCCGTTCTAAAATCCGGCTCATATGGTCGACAATAGGAACCTGCAGGTTCAACTTGCAACTGAATACTTCTCAAACACATTATTAGGAGCCTTAAAGCTCTTACCTTAACTCAACCCTACAAGAAATAGGTTTAGGAATTTCCAAACCGTCCCCTACACAAAACAAAGGGTTCCAAACCATGTATCTAAGCGTTCTAGACCAAAACTAGATTTCCATTACACGAGACTTACAGCATACTCATAGTTCCATACAACCCAAGACACGAATATCCGTACAAATATTCCACGATTCCATACACCTAGTTTACATACATATTCATGGTTCTATACTTTTCTATACCAAATCATAGTTCCATACCTTGATCTTTCTTCTTCTTCTTCTTCCTTTCTTTTCTCTTCTCTCTTATCCGTATTTGCTCTCCCTTTCTCCAAGACCCAAAATGAGATATTTATTTTGGTCTTATCCTTATTTGATCTTATCCCCTTTTTATTTTAATTTGGTCCTTCAACTCTTATAATATTTGCAAATCAATTTATAATATTTTTACAATAGCCTCTAATCTTCTTTATTATTTGTAATTTAACTTATGCATATTCCTACTTTTGTTTTTATCTTTATTTTATTCCGAATAAATATACCTTTACGTTTATTATACCCTGAAACATTTTATAAGCTGTTAGGGTATAATTTGAGATATTACAACTCTCCCCCCTTAAGAATTTCGTCCCTCGAAATTCATACTGACTCCGAAGGATTGCGGATGCTGTGCTCTCATAGTTGTTTTACGGCTCCCAAGTAGCTTCTTCTCTGCTCGTGGTGTTGCGGAGAACTTTCACTAATGGTACTTGTTTGTTCATGAAATTGTTTCACCTCGAGCAGGAATGGTCTTTGGCTCCTCGTCATATTACAAATCTTGTACTTGTATCTCTTGCATTGGTAGTATGCAGACTCATCGGAGCGGTATCTCGAAACATCGACATAAGAGCATTGTGTAATTTGGCCCATTTCGGGAGGGGTGCCAATCGATAAACCCACGGGGGCCAATCACGTTCCAAAAATCTCATATGGCCAGACCTTGGACAAACTGCCTTCCCGACGAACCTAAGAATTTTCCTCCATGGTGATACCTTTAAGAAGACCCTTCATCTCCCACTTTATATTCAATATCTCTCCTCTTTAGGTTGTATCGACACTTTGTTTATCACTAGCCTTTAACCTCTGCCCGAATAACTTGTACTTTCTCTTACGTATCTTTTACTATGTGCGGACTGTCGGTTTTTACCTTTCATTCAATTACATCAACACACGGGAGTTCTACATTCGGCTATACAAAGCTTCATATGGTGCCATACCAATGCTTGGTAGAAAACTATTGACTATAGGAAAGGAGATTCATTAAGGAATATACCTATCAAACTTCCCAAAATTCTATGCCTGACCTCGAAGCATATCTTGAGCACTTGGAGAAATCAATCTCTCACATTTGTCCATCTTGTTTGCGGGATGGAATGCCGTACTAAAATTCAGCTTAGTGCCTAAAAGGTGAATTTGTAATTCCTTCAAAACCTTGATGTAAATCGCGGATCTCTACTCAGACACAATGAACAACGACACACCATCTGTCCCATAAAATCGTCTATATAAACTCGAATTTAATTCGATCCATAGAATAGTCAATCATTTGGTATAAAATGGGCCCCGACTTTGTAGGTATCTATAATCATGACCAGTCATGTTTTTGTTGTGTGAGAGCTTGGGCCACAAAATCCGTAGTAATGTTATCCCTTCCATTGAGGAATTGGAGAGTTTAACAAACTGTTGGCACTTGGTGTTCGGCTTTGACTTGCGACACGTCAAACCTTAGACACATGTTCGATCCACATCTCTTTTCATTCAGCACCACCAATAAAATTGACAGAATCCACAGGTACATCTTATTCCCTCCAGGGATGCATGGTAAATCTTAGTATTATGAGCCTCGAATAGCAACTTTTGCTTTAGCTCTTTATCGTCTGCACATAATCTATTATGGAAATACAAACTTCCAGCTTCTTTCTCTAAAAACTCGGTCTTGTCACCATCTCTAACCATATATAAATTTTTATGTAACTCTTCATCATTTTTCAACGCATCTATAATCATTTTGTTTTAAAGCGGGTTCTTGACACCTAATTGAAGCTAACATGGCTCCATCGTCTCTAGTCTCGATGCTTTGTTACGTAGTGACATTCTTACCATTGTCTTTCGGCAAAGCATCGGCTACTATATTAGCCTTTCGGGATGTGTCTATGATACGGTCATGAAATCACTACAATAACTCTAACCACCTCCGTTGTCTCAAATTTAACTCTTTCTGCGTTAGCAAGTACTTGAGACTCTTATGATCGGAACAAATTCTACACTTTTCCCACGTATCGTGAGTATCGCCAAATTTTAAGCAAACACTACCGCAGCTAACTCCTAGGTCATGAGTGGGATAATTTTGTTCATGTGGCTAGTATGCGGACCGCATAAGCCACTCTTTCCAATCTTGCATTAACACATCCTAAACGATACATGAGCGTCGCTCTCTGAGGTATACTCTCTTTTCCGGAGTAGAAGCTGCGTCAATGCGGGTGCTTCAGCCGGCATCCTTTCAAGCATTTCAAAACTATTCGAGCATTTTATGTCACTCAGGCTATTCCTTTCTGAGTAACTTGGTGAGCGGAGAAGCTATAACTGAGAAGCCTCTCACAAATCTTCTATATTAACTTTGCTAAACTGAAACTCACACAGTTACATTTTGAGGTGATTCAATTCACAACCAGCTTCAATCTTAAGCGGGATCAACTCTTATACCTATTGAGACACAATATATGGCCTAGGAATGAAACTCCTTTGGCAAAATCACCTTCTTGAGCTTAGCATATAACTTCTTTTCTCTTAGCGTCTACAAGACTATTTTCAGGTGTTGTTCATGTTCCTGACCATCCTTAGAATACACGGGATGTCATCAATAAAAACCACAACAAATTGATCCACATAAATTCGGAAAACCCTATTCATCAAATCCATGAATGCGGTGCATTAGTCAACTGATAAACGACGAACTCATGTCCATGCTCGGGTTAAATGCAGTCTTGACACATCTCCTTCCCTTTACCCTCAAGGCAGTAATACCACGATCGCGAGTACATCTTGAAAAGACACCCGGCTCCTTTCAGCTGATCAAAAGATCTTCCAATTCTCGGCAATGGTGCTTGTTTTCCTTGTCACCTTATTGATCGCCGATAATCGATGCATAAGTAGAGTGCATGTTTCTTTTCACAAATAAAGCAGGTGCACCCCAAAGAAGGGGACACCTTTGGTCGGATAAATCCTTTATCCTAAAAGTTCTTTTATTGACTCTTTAACTCTTTCGGCTCAGATTTGGAGCCATCACATCTGAGTGCCCTTGACATAGGGACTATTCTGGTACAATTTCTATGGCTAAGTCCTCTCATGGAATACCTGGTAACTCTTCAGGGAATGCATCTGGAAATTCCCTTACTACTTGAATCTTTTCTACATCAACTTGAACTCTCTTGGAGTCAAGTATCAAAGCAAGAATGTCTCATCCTTTCCTCATAATTTCTCCTAGCTTGCATAGTGGAATGACATTGGAGCATTACACTTGATCCCGATGCCTTGTAATATTACCTCGATCACGGTCGGAAGCGTTTCAACACTACTATCACTTTTGTCCTGATCAATATTAGCTCGGTGCGCCCAGACAACCAATCCATTCCTAGAATCAAGTCAAACTCTCGGAAGGGTAAGGTTATCAAATCAGCAAGAAACTCTCTTGCTTGTATAACAATGGGAGCAATTACATATATACTATTCACCTTAACGTTGTGCCCCAGCGGACTAGTTACATACATGTCATAATATGCTAATTTCTCCATTCTTTGGGACTTTATCAAATACATGCTCCATGCACATATGAATGATAGATCCGGGGATCAATCAATGCATGCATCTCTATATCATATAAGAAAATATACATTATAACCTCGGGAGCATTAAGTCCTCACGAGCCTTCATAGCATATGCTGCGTCTTTGATCTTTGTAGGCATAGAGACGATCTTGTCTCGAAACTATGCCTCCTAGTCCCTATGCGAGATGGGCGCTGCGTACCACCATGATCGCGAGTCGAAAGTGGTGTCGCGAGATCTTCCTCTTGCCACTTCCTTGTTGACTTCCATTATCCCTAACTCGGGGACCTTGTGCTTTCAAATGCTGGGGCTTCCACTCGAAAACCTCTCTGTCAATATCCCTTGCGCAAACTCCCAAATGCCTTTTATGGCGTGGGGATTCGGGAATTTCTCCTGTCCATTGAAGCACCTCTGCACGTTCACGTGTTACATTACTGGACCTTTGTCTTCACTTCGTGGCCCAGACGCTATATTACGATTGAAATTTGGATTCTCTAGCTCTTTTTCTGAGGGCCAAGCTCACTCTAGAAACTTCTTTGAAATCTTTCTTTGAAATCTTTCTTTCTTTCTTTCGTTCCTAGTTTTCTCTACTTTCATTGCGGCTTGGACAGTGATAGAAATCCACGGTTTTGGAGAGAAGTCATAGGTGCAAATACTTCTTGATGAATCATGCAGTCCATCCTCAAATTGCCTACACGAAATGCCTCGGTGAGGACCGAATTCAGTGCATACTTACTAAGATGGCTAAATTCTTTCATATTCGATACCGATAGCTCCTTTGCTTAGTTAATGCTTGTTTCCACTTGGAATCCCACTATACATTTCGGTAATACTTTGCCACTGAACTCTTGGACAAAAGAACTCAAAGTCATGGGTTGGAATCCTTGGACTTTGAGCACTAGTTTCCTGTCAGTATACCTCGCTCTGCGATAGTGAGGCGCACATAATGCTCTCTGATCGGGAGAACATCTTACCTCTTCTAATACCCTTTCTAACTTTTCTAACCAAAATTCGGCTTTCTCTGACTCTTCCATGCTCGACCCATGGAATTCCTCTACTCCATGTCTTCTTACTGTGTCTATTGGAGATTTAGGAGAGGTCAATCTATCCAAAAACCGAGCCATGTCTTGCGATATTCACCAGCAAGGCTTCCATGGAAATCATTAGGTACGTACTTTCGAAGGTTGAAGTGATAACCATGTTCTCTTGGGTTGACACTCTCGGCCGGCTTCTTGAACGATCCATCTATACAAAACACAAGGACATCCCATCGGGCCCACACATTTACTAAACATAGGCTTTTACATCATATATACTCTATTCCAAAGCCGCCCTAAACCTAGGCTTTTCGGAAACGCCTAAACCTAGGCTACGATACCACTAAAGCTGTAGCGCTGACTCGGCATGGGATGTCAAGTGAGGGGTCACTTTTTAAAACTTATAACCTTCTGCCCATATTCATATAATGTTAAACAAATTAACTTGTATTACATTCGGTACTTATTGGATTACAAATATAAATACAAACCAAATATGGAAATGTTC
This sequence comes from Tetrastigma voinierianum, assembly GCA_016808115.1. Lineage (NCBI taxonomy): Eukaryota > Viridiplantae > Streptophyta > Magnoliopsida > Vitales > Vitaceae > Tetrastigma > Tetrastigma voinierianum. The sequence continues at coordinate 174,845 of JAEQBH010000299.1, forward strand.
AACATCTACAACAATATTTACATTGGTTACAAAATTTCATATACAAAAATAGACCTAAGGTCTTCAGGTAGGCACCACTATGGATGTGTGGCCTTTGTTTGCTGATGGCAGTTTGCCGTTCTCTGGTTTACTCTTGTACCTACCGCAGTTGAACACCCGTGCTAAAGCTTTTTCTGCTTAATTGGGAATATGACTTCTATTAGAGTCACCACACTTCGATACAAATGCATATCACACATATAACGATTCTGATTCTTATCATTTCTCATATATACTTATCATAGCAGTTCCATTTCTTATCATCATCCATATACTTTCATATCAACTTGTATTTTACTTCTTGTTCTTATGGCATATACTATCATCACATAAGCGATTATATGTTTCTCCATATCATGTCATATATTCTCTACATTTCCTTTGCATACACATCATTTCTTTTATGTTTCGTATGCATAAACCTTAGAAGTGGATCTGAAACCATGAGAGACCTGAAGATCTTTATTATCATTGTGAGACAATGTACTATGCCGTAAATATGATGCACGGGAAGGTATCATCTTGTAAGGCAGTGACCATCCACGAGTGCCACAACAATGATACGAAGGTATCTATCAGCGTATCGAACGATGACCATTCGCCTAGTGCCGGTAATATGATGCGAAGGTATCATCCTTTAGCCAACAGACGTTGACCATTCATGAGTGCCGTCAATATGAAGCAGAGGTATCATCATTTGTATGAGACGGTGACCATTCATCAGTGCCGGGTATTTGTGGTGACCGCACCGAGTTACCCGATCCAAACGGGATCCTATGTCGCCGACCCAAAGCGTGGCACGAATATGCATGCGGCAAGCTGTTTTTCCCCAATAGGCATGCTCATCTATCCCTCTACCGGGTTCTAAGCCCAGGACAATCAATGTATATTTTGTTTAGTATATATCTCTTATTCTGAGATAATTATTGTTATTGGTAATCATATGATATATATATATATATATATATATATATATATATATATATATATATATATATATAATCATTTATTCATATCTTTGCATTTTTCATATCTCATTATATCACGCCAAATAACTATCTTGCCTGTTAGTAACTACGAGCTATTCATGAATTCATAGTAGGCATTCCTTCTGATGAATAACTATGATACTTATAGTGCCTACTGTTTTCTTGTTTTCTCGGAACTAAAGATGAGTTAACCTTATAAAACTTTCTATTGATGGATTCTTGACTCAATGGGCTTTCCCATGAGTCAAGAACACTTGATTCGGAGTTGGACGAAGGGGAGATATGACGCCGAAGTTTAGGAGGTCATGCGTCTGATCTTGACATTTGAGCTGGTGACGAGCTGAGCTGTCGCTGGACGAGCTCGCTCTAACACCTAAGTGCCATGCAAATCCTCCTCAAGCATATGGATGGTTGCCCGGCTCAATGGGCTTTCCATGGAGTCTAAGAACACCGTCGGAGTTCAACGAAGGTGATATGACCTTCGAAGTTGGAGGGTCATGCGCGGTCGATCTTGACGGTGACGAGTATCTTGAAGTGACGAAACCTTTGTTTGACAAACCCCATTTGTGTCTTGTTTGGCAAACCTTTGTTTGTGATACTGTTTGCGAAGCACACTATTTGTGAGAACCTTTGTTTGTGAGTCTTGTTTGTAGTCTTGTTTGAAGTAAAACATTTGGCGAAATCTTGTTTGCTTGACCTTTGTTTGTGACTTACGTTTGACGACCCTACTTGTTTGATATTGGTAAAGACATAACGATCTACAGGAGTCAGATTGAAATTAAAAGCTAACATCAAGTTCTTGATGTGGCTACAATTCAGAAGGACTTACTTCTGAATTCCTGTATTTGACCCAAAAACCCGTTCTAAAATCCACAGCTCTCATATGGTGACAATAGGGAATTTTCTGGTTCAACTTGCAACTAGACCCTTCTCAAACACATATTTAGGAGCCTTAAAGCTCTTCTTAACTCAACCCTACAAGAAATGAGTTTAGGAATTTCCAAACCCAAACCATACACAAAACAAAGGGTTCCAAACCATGTATACGACGATTCTAGACCCAAAGCCAGATTTCCATACACGGGGAACTTACAACATACTCATAGTTCCACTCTGACCCAAGACTACATCCGTACAAATATTCACAGTTCCATACACACCTAGTTTACATACACATATTCATGGTTCTATACTTTTCTATACCAAATCATAGTTCCATACTTTTCTATACCAAATCATAGTTCCATACCTGTGATCTTCTTCTTCTTCTTCTTCTTCTTCCTTTCTTTTCTCTTCTCTCTTATCCGTATTTGCTCTCCCTTTCTCCAAGACCAAAATGAGATATTTATTTTAGTGCTTTATCATGTGTCTTATCACTTTTTATTTTAATTTGGTCGGCTGACTCTTATAATGTTGCAATCAATTTATAATATTTTTCTGATAGCCTCTAATCTTCTATTATTTGTAATTTAACTTGCCATATTCTACTTTTGTTTTATCTTTATTTTATTAGAATAAATGTGCTTCACGTTTATTATACCCAAAACATTTTATAAAGCGTTAGGAGCATAATTTAAGGATATTACATCTTGTCTCACGGTAAAGCAATTCTTACACTTTACCAGAGCGCCACCAGCCCTTGTTCACCTAAACGTCATTCGAATCTTTATTGGATGTTGTGTACTAAACCTTCTTTACCAGCTTGATCTTTCTTTGGTAGAAGTTTGTTTTTCTTATAGCTTGAGGGTGGCGCAAGGTGGTCGGATGTTTATGTCGGCTCAGAGCCCCTGGTTGCAATTAGTTACAAGACTCCCTGACTCGCCCAAGAGTGAGGCAAAGGGGTGATCCTAGTCAGGGGACCTTGGGATGAGACCCCGGGTTCCCCCGACCTTCCGTTTGATGTTAACCAAGCGATGTCTTTTCCAGGTGTGTATAAGTAACAGGGCTTGCCTACTGATGTATATTTCGTACGTCTATTCATGGACAAGGGTGTCATTATTGTGGGTTATTTGCACAGGGAAAGATCGAAGGGGCAAACTGGTGCATTGGGTGGAGAGGGCCAGTTTTGCGAAAAATCCGTAGGCTATTGAAGATTGCCGAGCAGGAGTGACATCATGAAGTCCTCCTAACCGTGAAGAATTTGCGTGATTTAAGCTCCACGGAGTCTGTACAGCGTCTGATCATTACGTGTCCTCTGCCCTCGGAGGTTGTGGAAGGTGAGCACTGTGGCTCTGAGACCTTAGGCTTAATCCGATGGTGGCTCTTCCCGGCTAGGGAGGTGGAAATGACTGACAGGTAGGGGTGGTGATCAGCACTCAACCCGCTCAACCTTCCTCTACTAGGGAGGATTCTGGTCTTGCCCCCCAGGTGTCTAGGCAGGTCAAAGGGGGTGGTCGTTTGGAGCGTCCTCCCTTGGCAATAAGGATCCCAGTCTTGCCCCAGGCATCGAGAAGAAAGAGAGAAGGGAGGCGACGAGGAAAGTTGTTGGAGGGCGAGGGCGAGAGGACTTCATTGATTCGTGCCACGGTAGGGTGATGCGGAATCAACAAAATTTATATTCCTAAGTTCCCTCCTGCTGCTAGTAGTCAAGCTCTTACTTGATTATAGCGGTCTAGAGGTCGACGGGGATGGGTTTTTCATCCGAGATAGTTGCATTAGTGTTTGAAAATTGGTGAGGCTTTAGTTTGGATTTGATTTTTGTTAAAAACAGGGGAGGTTGGTTGATCACTGGTTAACTGTAATGGCTTAAATGAAAGTGTGAAATGGTAACCTTGAAGGCTTGGAGTCAGCTTGTGACATAGAATTATTCGTCCTCGGGTTATTTCCTCGCATTAAAGTAAATGACATATAGTCAAAGCCAAAACCGGATATTTGTTTAGCTATAAAACCTAACCCTAGAAACCACTTCTATTTGAGTCAACCCAAGTACTAAGCATTCAAAGTCCCTTCAGTTTGAAACCCTAGCATTTAACCTCATTCCATATTTAAGTAAATGACATGCAAGAATGTCGGTGCATCTACCATTAGAATGCAGACCACTAAGTATAGTATTGACCAAAGGAAAGACATTAAATAGCATTAAACCTAGTTTGGAAAGGTACAGACCATAGTGCAGTACGTAACATTCAAAGCATGAGGACAACTGCGGCAGCCCCCAGAAACCAAGCTAGCAACCCTCACTCTTCAAGGTTATGAGGCTTAGCAGCATCCCATGAGTTGTCATCCTCAAGGGTGTGTTTAGCGGCGAAAAATGAGAGAAAGAGGAGAGAGAGGAGAGCAAAGTAAACCCTAAAATGAAAAGCTGCGGGAAACTGTATTAATGACAAAGTTGCTTAGGGTTACAAAGTTGTGGGGGCTTATATAGTCAACCCCAAAGTGTGAAAATACAAAAATGCCTAAAATATGAAATTACATAAGGGACAAAATGGTAATATATCAAAACGTGGTCGTTTGGCATCAAGAATTCAAAAACACAGGGGTTGAGATTTCGCTATGCAGGAAATTTCGCTAGCATAGCGAAATTTCGCTATGTTAGCCAATTTCGCTAACCTAGTGAAATTCACGAGATAGCGAGGTGAGAATTTAGCTAGAACCGAGTGAATTTCGCTACCTAACAAATTTCGCTAGCCTAGCGAGGTATTGTGAATAAGCGAAATTGGGTATTTTAAGCTAGGAACCGGTCAGATTTAAGCTGAATGAGCGAAATTTAGCTAGCCTAGCGAAATTTCACCTCTTGAAATTTAAGCTGCGAGATTACGAGGAATTTTCGCAATCCATTTGAAATTAGCGAAGCATAGCGAAAATCCTTGCTTTGCCTGTTTTGCTACTACATCCTCCTGTAACCTTCTTTCTTCACATCCACTTCACATTTCTTCATCTTTGATGGTTAGAAAACCACTTGTGAATCCTCGGGATTCGAGCAAAATATCTTGACATCAAACTTGAACTAATTGGTGAACACTTATGAAACACAATGAAATTACGAAACAAACTCGAAATGGAATTAGTAAGAGGAAACTAAGTAGGACTGCACACATCAATTGGCTTAATTGATATGATTAGTGCGCAAAAAGCATAAAACACCTATCTTGAATAGGAGCTCAAAATAGCACTTTTGGGCACTAATCATTTCATTCACGGAGTCCCTCAATATCTGCATTCCTCGGACGAAGAAAGAAGAAAGAGGAAGAGGGCAGTATATCGGCTTAGTTCTAATTTCTTTGCTTTCGGAAGCGGAAAAGAGATGCTATCCTTAAGCAAGAGGCTGATGCCATCCCCAAAGTGGCCGGAGGAATGGGTCAACCTTGCCCGGATGGGGGTTCTAAGGTGCAGGCCATTATCATCTCGGGTTCGCCCGAGATGGGTTTGGCCAGCCGGCTATGGGAGCGTTACCTGGCGGAGTCTAGAGGCATCTCTGTTCACGCCGCCCTCCGAATTAGTCCATCCTCTGAGTAAGCCCTTTGGTTAGTTAGGTAGGGCCAAGCACACCGGACCCGGTAGCAGAGCCCTTTGCTTCTGATCGTTTGTTAGTGGTCGTATCTCCCTCCACGGCGGATCCCTCGTGGAAAGCAGTTCACAGGCGAAGGGTGCTCGGAGGTGTTGATCGTTGGAGGCCCTTCAATCGAGGCGAATCTTCGACTAACCATTTGCACGATTTGTACCCGACAATGCTGCGGATGTCGATGGCGGTAGTGAGGCGAGGCGAAGAGTATAATATCAGTCCGGCCCGATGCTTATTCAAGAAGATCTTCAACAAATGATTGAGAATGGAGTGCGAGGTTCTGTCGTAATTTTCTCAATCGGCCCAATGGTAAGCTTGGGCGCTTTTGTCGTGTTATTTCTTAATCATTGTTATATCATTAATATGTTTCTTCCCGGGCGGGTGCTTGTCGGAACATGGCCTTTCGTGCAAGAATTCAGACCGGCGAGGAGGCGGAGAGACTCTGACTCCTTGGTCGGCATTACACGATAAAAAGACCCTAAAGTGCTTCCCTAATGGAGCGAGTCAAAGTGAGGCGGTTGGGTTGGAAGCTAGGAAATTTCATTGAGAGAGCGGCTTCGTCTTTGAGAGCGAAGAGATGTCAGCTCGTTATGAAGTAAGCCGATGGCCGTGGAGATCGATGCGTGAGGCTTGCCGGGCACAAATGGAATCCCAGGCTAGCCGGGGTCCATGGTGCCCTAGGTACCTTGAAGGCCTTGACAAAGGTGGAGTTTGAGTTAGATGTGGCTCAGTAGGCTTTGGCTACCTTTGGAGAGGCTTGTCAATCGGCGGAGGAGGAAGCCAGCCACCTGGCAGATGAGCAAGTTCCCTTGCTTGTAGAGCTCTTAGGACTAGCAAGATAGGTTATCACCTTTCCCACGTAGAATTTCGCTAAAGAAGAAAGCCTTGGAGGCGGAATATGATGCTAGCTTTGAAGTCATCTTCAATTACGGATACAACTGCTATTCCTTTCGCGCTGATATATGTGAGTAAGCCCAGAGATTTGAATGGGATGTCGGGCCGTCATAGCCATTAACTCGAGGAATTTTAGTTAACCCTTGATGCCCCGGTTGTTGTTCTGACAGAGTTTTATTGCTCCAAAAGCGGTGTTAAGCGAAGAGGTCAGGCACTCCTCGGCCGTCGGGAGTGCAAGTAGTGATAACCCTGATTCTCCATCTAGGGTAGCCGAGGAGAGGGAGGATCCCGGTGCATTCGGCGAGAGTTAGGGACGACATTTTGTAATTTCTTACCCAGCCTGGCTCCTTTGCCCCCATTTTGTATCCCAACATTTTTATAAAGTGGCAGGAGTTCTTAACGAATGTTACTGATTTTTCAACACTTATTTTGAACCCGAGTAGTTTACTTTTGTTTAGTCGATGGTAGATGCGTAATGAGTAGGAGTGTAGATCCGAGGTTTGAAGCGATTCTTACACGCTGTCCTTCCATGCCTTGCGTACCATCGGGCATCAAATAAATTGGTCTGTGGGCATCTTTCTTACTCGGACATTAGTCAAGGCGAATGAAGCATCGACTATCTTTGAGTCGGATAGCGCCACGGGACTTTATTCGATGGCTTGGGCATTAGCCATCTTGGGCGAATAGGGCAATAAATGTAAATCCAGGACTTTATTACGGCCAACTAGGCATTAGCCGTCTTGGTGCGGATAGGGCAATAGCGCCACGAGACTTTGTGCAGGCGGTTGGGCGTGCCCGTGTTGGGTTTGGGCGAGCGATAGTGCCACGGACTTTATTCTATGTTGGGCATTAGCCACATGCTAGGCGAATGACGATAACCGCGCTTTGGACTTTGTCGGCCGGTTGGCATTAGCCATCTTTGGTCGGAAACGGGGCAATAGCGCCATTCGGACTTTATTACGAGCGGTTAGGCATTAGCCTGTGCCCAGGCAGACGAAGCGATAAGCGTACTGGACTTTATTACGGCGAGTTGGGCGTGCCGTGCTTTGGTCGAGCGAGGGCAATAAGCGCCATTCGGACTTTGATACGAGCGATTAGGCATTAGCCATGCTGGCGAGACGAGCCCGATAAACGCCACAGACGAAAATAGATTTTAAGATGGGTCAAAGTTTAGAAAATAAATCATCTTTTTATTAATAGTACCCTTTGAGGTGCATAGCATTCCACATTCGAGTACAGGTGTTCCGTCTAGCTTGTATAAAGCATATGAACCGGATTTACCGACTGGTGTTACAATATATGGCCCTTCCCAGTAAGCCTGAAACTTTCCCGCTACTGGATCAGTTGTATTTTCGAAGACTTTCCTTAAGACGGTTTCTAAATTTGGAATACTCGGGTTTTACGCCAGCTTAATAGTATAGATTTGCGGTCGACAATGGTAGGATGCTATCCATCACGGTCTCTTGTTCGTATAATTCATCTCTAGTGTCTAATTCCTTGATTATGTATTTTATATTCATTGACCGGGCATATCGAGTCAGAGACATAGGCATCTTGATTTACGTAGGGATTATAAGCTTCCATCCATAGGTAGGAGTGTGAAGGGAGATATATCGGTTGAGTCTTAGGTGGTGGATTACGTAAGCTGAAGAAGGACCGGGAGTTCGTCTACCCATTTTCCTTTAGATGTGTCTAATCGTTTCTTTAAGGTCGTCAACAAGGTTTTGTTTGAAGCCTTTGCTTGGCCGTTGCTTTGCGGATACCGGGGGGTGGAGTATAAGTTCTTTATTTTGAATTCTTGACAGAAGTTTCGATAGACCCAACTATCAAATTGGGGCCCATTGTTTGACTATAGTTGTCTGGGAACCAAACGACCCAAGCGATTTTTTCCGGATAAAGTAGGTGACCTCTTTGTCTTTGATTAATCACGACCTCTAGGCCTCTTATCCATTTGCTGGAAATGTCGGTGGCTACTATGACTTTTTCCTAAGGCGGGCGGTAGGGAATGGCCCTACTATGTCAAGGCCCCATTGAGCAAAGGGCCAGGTACTTGAGATAGACTTTAGATCTTGAGCCAGTGATCTTAAAATAGAACTGTCGTAAACAATACATCACATTTGCGTCTGTCGTGACATCGGACTTCATAGTTGTGATAATACCCTTAAGTGTAAGATTTGTGTACTAGAGTTACATGCTTTGGATGAAAGTTGCCACATAATATCCCTTCGTGTAATTCGGCCAACACATACTGGCCTTGTTCGATAGTTAAACACTTCAGATACGGTCTGTTCAGGGATCATTTGAATAGCTGCCCGTCGATTAAGGAAAATCTAGCAGATTGAACTTGGACCTTGCAAGCCTTGTCCTTCTCAATAGGGAGTTCTCACGTATTGATGTACTGTGCTATGGGGTTCATCCAAGAAGGGGAGGTTTCGCCCACCTGGCTTACCCAAATAGTGACTATCGAGGAATCCAACTGGTAATATATAGGCAGAAATATTGTTTCTATTCTAGGTAGAGATATGGCTACAACGGCTAAGGTGTCTACTTTTTCATTAGAGTCCCTAGGAACATGTTTGAGCTTCCATGTTAAAAAACCAGCCAGAAGTTGCTTAACCAGAGCCACATACTTCGCCATTCGTGGATCCCTGAATTCATATTCTACGTTTACTGCTTGTACCTAACTAGGAATCACTCTGAGATTATAAACATCGTAGATAATGCAGTTGCTAATTCAATGACGGATGGCTTCATCATTACGATTCATTGTTTGAGGCGTTGAAGCCTAACCGGATAGCTTGCTCGATCTTGTCCCAAACAGGGGACTATAGTTGCATGCTAATGTCGACCCCTGTTTGCCGAGATGTCCTATCTACATTGAGAATCCACCAATTTGAATTGGCAGAGCTTGTTTCAGGCTCGGGGATTTTTGCTAGGAAGTCGGCCAGGACCTACCCCTTCTTAGCTAACCTTGGCTTATACAAGATACCTTATTCACTTAGTTCGATTGCCCACCGGATCATTCTCCCGGATAAGTCAGGCTTGTGTATAGTGCTTCGAAGGGGAAGGTTGGTTAGCACCACAATGGGGTGTGCTTGAAAGTATGGACGAAGCTTCTTGTACGCCATCAGGAGGCTAAAGCGGCTGTTCAGTGGTTGTATCTGGCTTCTGCGTCGGCTAAGGACTTGCTGACGAAGAACCTTTGGTCTCTAGCTATCCTCACAATCTTTAGACGGAACTGACACCTCAGGCATACGAGCGCTAAATATGAAGGTGTCTCACCGACCGGGACTAGCGAGCAGTGGGGGTTAACGGATAGTCTTGATTGCTCAAGGTGATCACCTCTTCATTCCATCCACAGCCCAGTTGACCCTAAGGGTGGCGAAAATGGCTTTAGGCGTCGATTGAGCAGAAATGAACCCGTAGAGGCGAGTAGCAGTCGGTCGGTTGTTGTACCTTTTACGAGAACTAGGAGCGACCGGTGAGTCCTAGGATGGCCTTAAGATCACGTGGGTTTGTTCCTATCCCTCTTTGTGTTACCATGAGGCCCAGGCTGGTCGACAACGACCCGGCACGCTTTGGGGGTTGGGTTCATACCGTATGCGCCCGGCCCGGATCGAAAGCTGCTTGCGGGTGTAGTGTGAATCGGCGTTCTTTTTTGATTTACTATGCTCGTCAAATATAAACCTCCAAGTAAAGTCGCCCTGTAGTCCTAAACATCTCTTGATTACCCAGGTCTACGATAGGGTGCCCGGCATTTTTAACCCAAACGGCATTACATTATAACAAAAGAGTCCGTGTGGGGTGATAAAGGTTGTCTTCTCCACGTCGGGTGGGTACATGGGAATCTGATGGTAACCTGAGAAGGCATCTAGGAATGATAGAATACCATGCCCAGATGATGCGTCGACAATCTTGTCTATGCGGGGTAATGGGAAGTTATCTTTAGGGCAAGCGTCATTGAGATCGGTATAATCTCTGGCGTACCCTCCATACCACCTTTCTTTGGTACCACCACCACTTAGCTAGCCATTCCGGGTATTTGACTTCCCTGATGAACCCTGCGTCCAAAAGGTTATCTACCTCGGCTGAATAATCGATGGCGTTCGATTAGAGCTTGCCGATTACTCTTTGCTCTACGATTGGTCACCATTGTGAGGATGACATTCAGCTTATGAGAAGCATGCGTGGGGATAATGTCGGTCATGTCCAAGTGGGTCCAAGCGAATATGTCAATGTTACCAAGAAAAAACTGCCGTAATTGTTTTCTTTCCTCTTCGGATGTGAGGGAGCTGACATAAGTGTGCTTATCCGACCCGCCTAGGAGTATTGGTTCCAGGGGATCCATAGCTAATTGTTCCGCATCTTCCTTTCTACCGAAGCGATGGCCTTGATTGCTATTCTAGGAATTTTCGGTCGGTGCGGGTTGTTAGAGCTTTAAGCCTTTCGCTCTTATGCGACAAGCGATAGCATTAAGCGGCGCTGGCCCAGGCGCTCGAGGTCAATCATCCGCCTTTGGTTAGGTAGCGGTGTTTGATGGTGAGTTGGGAACACTTTGCTTTCATAGCGGCCCGGGCTTAACCAGCGATAACGTGTATGGCCCCAAGTCTTCAACCACTGAGAATATAACTTGTTGAGTAACCAGCCCCGCCTTGATGGGGAGAGCGATATCACCCACGGTTAGCAAAGTTGCCTCATTAAATCCGGAAAAAATTCTCTTGCTTGGTAGGTTATTAAAGCGGCACTTGCATGTCCCGAAGGCGGAAGGTCTGACAAAGTCGAATTTGTGTTGCCGAGTGTGAAAGCACTCTATGTACATTCAGGTGTTAAATGCATAAAGTAAGGGCCAGTGCATCGTGGTGTGGGGGTGATAATACCAGACGGGTTAATAGGAGGAAGGGATATGGGGCCATCGATCAATTTTGTATTGTTTTGTTATCAGGGTAATTGGTGCTCACCCAGGGCTCGAACTATAGTTTTCAGTAGTAGCTTTTTCCTCTGACGACTGAACTGATACTAGTCGTCGGCTGGGCCTCCCAATCTGTAATTGATGGTGGGTAGGGCCCGGACAGGAGCTCTGAACGGGCCGTTATTATTTCAACTATCGGTGCGGCTTCTATCAGACGAGGTGAATCCCGGATATATCCTCTGAGGTGACTAGCTCGGATTAGTTTTTCCACTAGGAACTTCAGAGTCCGGCATCTGTTAGTTTCATGCCTATGGTCCCTATGTTAATCGCACCTCAGAGATCGATCGCGTTGCTCGGGATCCGACTGAATTGGTGGAGGCCAGACAAAGTTAGGGTGATTTTGGATAAGGGGGAGGAGTCTATTGTAGGGGATGTTCGGTAGGGTAAGCGGGAGTTCCTCTTCCTTTACGATTGTTCGGGAGCATACGGTCCATGTCTGGATTGCCTGCTCTTAGTTGCCCCTTCTTCGCCCAGACTTAATGTTACGGCGTGTCATCCCAGCATTTGGGAGGCCGCCCGAATATTGTCTTCCAACGTAGAGTACATGTCCGCTCATCTATACAGTTCTTCCATTGTTAGTGGCGGGTCCAGTGACAGCAATTGGAAGAAAGAGGTAGTCGGTCCAAAGCTTTTTCAAAAGTTCTTAAGGACCGTCCATGCTGTATGCATCGATTTGTTGGACAACCTGTCCGAATCTCCTAGTGAAATCTCGGATAGACTCATCCTCCTGCTTAAGGATGATTTGTAGTGAGCTGATGTTTCCTTTTTGCCGGACTGAGCATAAGTATTGGGATCTGGCGGCCCACAACTCGGCCCGAGGCGAGTTTATGGATCCTCTCGAAGTTTATGGAACCGGGCGGAGAGGTCCTTTCGGGTTGGCGGGAATACGCCTGCGCGGAAGACAATCATTCCTACTTGGTGAGAATCATCGTCTGGTTAAAGTGCATCATGTGGTCGTACAAGTCAAAGGAGCCATCATACATGGCGAACGGTGGTACAAACCCATGGGGTGCCTCATAACTCAAGATATGCTGCCCTAATGGGGATGACAGCATGTCCTCAGGTCCCCGGACAGCGGTAGGTACGGGCATAAACGAGACAGTGCCATTAGGCGGGAATTTATGCGAGCGGAGTGGTGGTGCATACCTCGCGCCCGCGCGGTATGTTTCGGGCGCATTCCGCCGGTCGCCTTTCTACGCTGAATTCTCCGCGCAGCGGGGCATGCGGCTAGCAGACGGCTAGAGCGTCGCGGGGGCCTCTTTCGACTACGCTGCATTATTCTTTGGGAGTGCGAATCACAGACGGGGCTGGAAGATAACTTCGTCATCGACTGCGTCCCATTTTGTCTTGCATTGCCGAATAGGCTCCTTGCCTTTATTTTATTTGACTAGGGGTGCTGGGTGGCCACTCCCTCGTACATTTTCGACCCATTCACCCTCTAGGCGAGTTCGCGAGGACGGTTGTTTCCTCTTTGCGGATGATCGTATATTTCTGAGTTCGGCCATCTATCGCTTTGCTCTTAGAAGCCAGCCTCCATATCCTAGCGCTAACAAATGAACTGATCCTCAAGGGACTGATTCACTGGGTTACTAGTCATGATGATAGAGTCCGACGGTCCGGTGGGTTGATCGGGAACTACCAAAGCTTCAGGGGATAGGCGATCGCCCAAGCGGATGCAACCAAGCCCTGTGAATAGTGATGACTTTTTGTAGTCGTTCCAGTGGCGCCAATTATGGTCTCCTAAATTTTAAAGTCAACTTTGGATCGTGAGACATCAACTTGCACCGGCATGTACATAAAATAAACAAAGAGAATAGCGGTGAGTGCCATTCTGCCTCTCGATGTTGAAAGTCGAGATCTTGAAATCTAGAGAGAGAAATCAATCCATATTTTCAATCAAGAGTGTCTTACCTTCTATGGTGTCACCCCCTCTTTCTTTATGGAGGAGGGTCGTTGTCCTCTTTACATGGGAAGTAGGCGATTCTCTTCCCAAACGGAAGAGGAAGGGTGGTGCTTTTGTTTGCCTTTTTCCATATAGACTAAAACCCCTCGAGTGCTTATAATTGAGAGCCTTACACTTCTCTTGTATCCATGTTATTTTGGATAATTTTGTGATAAAATAGTTTTCTCTTAATGTTCATGATTTAAAAATAAAGGCTGAATCTATGACCTTTGCAAGTACACAAGTCATAAGTAGTAAAATCTGAATGTAAGTCAATTATCATTCCCACTGATTGATAAGCGAATTAAGATCAAATTACCCGACTACTAAAATTCCATACTATTTGGACTCAAAACTCAAAGTCAAGGTTTTATCTAAACAACAAAAATTAAAAATCCTATACTATTGAATATATTCAAACTAAACTAAAACAAAGTAAATGAATAAAAATAAATTGTAAATAAAGAATGGATTAAATCGATTTACTATGAGAAAGCGAAAACTATCAATGAAATCTGATAAACGGTCCAATTCCGATTAAGTACATTTGCTTTGTTACATATATGGATATAGTTTGTGTCGAATTTCCTAGTTTAAGGTGGATTTCTCCCATATTGCGATTGAATATCCTTGCTTCTCTTGAAGACAAGATCAAACCCATTCTGTATTCGAGTCTCTTTGCAAGATCTGGGTATTTTTCTTTCTCAATGCTTTACACCCATTTCTATTGTGAGAACTTTGCTTTTCCTTCTCGAGGGATTTTTCGTAAAGTTTCTACCACTTAATTGGTAGCTCAACCTTCAAATCTATGGGTTTATCTGAGGTTTCCATGATTAGATCTAAGCTAACACGGGGATTGGAGACTTGCATTTAGATTAAGGTGACTCTCTGATTATTTATATTGTTAAATACACCCCTCAAACTGATTGCTGACGAATGGGGGATTTATCGGAATGAACTCGAGCTGACGGTTCGTCAATGGTGGTGAACATACCGAGGAAAAAAAATGCAGGCTCACGGGATCTCGTCTACGTGTCACGCGTAGAGGGCATCACAGATATCGGAGTAAGATCAGTTCCCTCATTTGGTGGTAGGTCTTTACTATTGGGAACTTATCCATTCAAAACGACACCGATTAAGTAAGAACCGAACCCAAATTAATTTCTCATCATTGTGTAAGAAAGATTGTAACTAAATGTAAATCAAATCCAGCAGAGCTGTGCTCTGATTACTGCATTGCAAATTAAGAAATGGAGCACCGAATCCACATACAACCAATTGCAATAAAAGCGAAAGAAGTAAATTCAAAGAAATTTGTCTAGATTTCATAAATTTTAAGCAGTAATACTTCAGAAAAATAATAATATTAAAAATCCAGCTCTACTCGTCTACCTTGCAGTTCCTTGATTCAAACCAGAAAATGAAACTAAAATAAGAAAAATAAAGAAAAGCAAAATCTACTCTAATATACTTTGAGTTCCTCTTTACTTTTCCCTTTTAAGGTATTGAAGACCCAGAAAAACCTTTTACTCTTCTAAACTATCTATTTTATGCGCCCCAAAATACCCTAGAGATTTTAATAATTTTATTATATATTAAGGTATAAGTGGAAACCAAACTTGTGTTTAGGAAAAAAATTGGTAAATTGACAAGTTATGAAATAATAAATTGGTAGACAGGAAATTTTGAGCACAAACAAGGATAAGTGAAATTTCATAAGGGACATAAAATCATAAAGAGGTAGAGATGGGCCACAATACAAATAAAATAAGTTGATGTACAAATCTTAAGAGATGAGGACTAAATTTGCAATTAATGAAAGAGTAAATATTTCTTGGAAGAAAAATAAAGCCAAAAATTTCATTTTGGTCTCAAAGTTGCCCTAGCAAACCCGTAGGAGGAGAAGGAGAGAGCCAAGAGGAGGAAGAGAAGGAAGAAGAAGGAAGAGGAGAAGAAGATCAAGGTATGGAACTACTAACTTTGAGTATGGACTTGGATTTTTTGGTATGGATCCACGATGTTTATTTGGACCAGCTTGAGTTTTGAGCTTTGGAGGTTTTGTCAAAGTTCCCAACATAGTTTTCTTGTTATTAATTGATTACTACAGTTTGTCAGAGTTTAATCTGCTTGGTTAATGGGGTAGATAGTTGAGCTGATATAAAAGCATGGAGTCTCACTTTGTGGGGTGATTCAGATGATTATTACAAATCTTACAAAGGTGGGGTTGGAACATTTCTTTCAGTCTTATGTTTTGTTTGTGCATATGAATCATATTCCCATATTAAAGTTATTGAGGTAATTCATAACAAATTTTGACATAAAGAGTAAATCTATGAAGAATTGAATAGAAAGGACCACAAAATGAATATAAATGTTGAAATATACAAATATAAATTAGTGATTATCAAAATATGGAAAAGGAAAACATCATTCTAGAGTGTTCTTCTTATATTACTTTGAACATATCTTTTGCTTTGTCATCGATCTGTTTTGTGAGTATCTTGTTTATTAATATCATTGAACCACTATTAAACTCTGATTGTTTGGTTTTAATGTTTTTGTGTATAACTTCATTTCTTTGCATAAGTTTGGTGGATTCAGTGACTGGAAGTAAGAACTGGACTTTCAAAGATTGAAGTAAGAGGAGACAGTATTAAATAACTCAGTGGGCTTCAGTGGAGGCTTTAAAGTTAACTCAAGTGAGTTTACATGCTTTTGACAATTTCAGTTAGCTTTGTTTGATGATCAGAGTGTTAGGGTGTAACTTTAGTTTAAGATTACTCGAATTTAGTGATTCAGATTGGAGTCAAGAACTTTTTCTTTAAACTTAAACATTCAAAACTGAAGTCACGAGCATAAAGATTAAATTGCGGAAAAATGACGACAAAAGCGTGAACATGTCCAGTGGGATTATTAGTTGGCATGAAAATGCCATAACTTTGAATTAGGATAATCCGATTGAAATGATTCCAAATTATGAGTAAAGTAGACTCTTAGAGGAATAAGGATAAGGCCAAATTAAAAGCGTACCGTACCTCGCCTCATGATTCGGCTTTGCCTCGGCGATGTCGTTCTAGTATGATTATTTGCTTAATCACTAGAGTGAATAAAATTGTATTTGACTGGATTATGCGGGTGAAGGCGATAGCGACTGGATTGACATCGAGAAAGAAACGGAATCGATAATTGGTTTGTTCTATACTTGTTCTTTATTCTAGTTTGTTCACCACACGCTCTTTATCCTCATATTGCTCTCTATTTGCGAAATATGCATATATATCGATTTGAATGATTAGTATTTGACAAATATTTGCATGTATGCGTGTATTTGAGCTACAAGCGAATTCATTGCATAAAAGTAAATTGATTTGAAACGTATTATTGAATGACCAACACTTATTGGAATTCACCATTGAATTAATCATGAAGTATGATATTTGTCTAATGCGGGAAATACATTACTACTCTTTTGAATAGCCAAACGGGATAGGATTCTGGCGATACATGCGTGATCGACTTCTATAGTCATATGTGAGCGGTAATATTGAATGCGAAATCACTATTTGCTCTTGAATGACAAACGGGACGGGGATTCAACAGCTGGATCTGTTGCCCAGATGAGCCCCTATAGTCATATGTGAGGCGGTAATATAGAGCGTGAAATCCTGCGCTCTTGAATAACAAACGGGACAAGATTCGACCAATTGAATGCATGTGGATGTTAGTTCTATAACCGTATGTGGAATCCTGACGAAAAGAAGTGAAATTTAAGAAAAGTGCATTTGTATAAGTATGTACACATTACTTGATATTGTATAAAGGCATTATTTTGATGATAAGTTTATATGAAGCGAAAATGGAATCTGAGTTGTATAGAACCACTAGCATGAAATGTAGCGTATTATTTTTATCAATGCGCGCGGGTACCGAGTGATGAACATCGAAGCAAGGGCCCCAAGGTCGAGGAGCTCGAGTCATAGGAAAAATTCTGGGTATGCTCTGTCTGTATTCTCCATTTCTTTGAACATTGACATTTTGTAAAACTGATTTGAACTACGGATCATTATTTTTGTAAGGCATTTTGTTAAATGTAAATGTTATGAATCTTTTGTTAATTTTAAAAATATTTTATGGGCTTGCCAAAATGAGTGCTTCATAAAATTACAAAATTTTAAAAATGAATAAAATAAGCCAAATGTTTTGATAAGATAATTGGAAATGTCGGAATTAAGCCCAAGACTGGCTTGGATCACTTAATGGGTCGATGGGGATTAGTCGCGACACTTTGAAAACTAAGTGAATAAAGCGATAACTAAAGGATTTGATTAATGACTTGAAATGGATTTAAGCGGCGTCCAGGGGTTTCGGTTGAGGACTCACCAACCCGAGGTGAGTAGAGACTCGGGGAGTCGCCTGACTTTATCTTTATCAAAAGAATTTAGGTGAATCCACAAATCTTTGGGGTGAGACTCGAAGAAAAAGCCCGACTCATTTGTCTATGCCGCGATGTAAGTTGATGTCGACGGTTTCTCTTGATTGCTTGTGATCGATCGCGACTTCTTTCTTTAAGTTGCAGCGATTTGTCTACCAAATTGCTTTGATCGATGGTCAGCGACGCCGTTTGTGGTCGCGACCTCATTTACTCGATGTTCCTTGATGTTGATGTCACGACCTCGATTACATGTATCGCGACATCATTGTCTTTCTATTCTTCCGGCCGAGTTGCGACATGTCGGTTTTTGGAGTTGCGACCACTTTTCTGTTTGTATGATGACTTCATGTTGTGACTTTGATTTCTTGGTCGCAATCTGCGGTGGTCTTCTTGCCTTCATATGTTTCAATTTTATGTCGCGACCTCATGGTGATGTCGCGACCTCTTTTGCTTCCCATTTCTTTTCTTCTGGTTGCAACCTCAGTTCTTCGTTGCAACAAATTTCCTCCTTCCAACCTATTTTCCAGGTCGCGACATCAAGGTGGTGTCGCAACCTCAATTTCTTCTGCTCAGCTCTTCTTCAGGTCACGACCTTAATGAGTGGTCGCGACATCATTTCTGATCCTTGATTCGTAAAAGGTCGCAAGTTCAGTTCTTGGCAAGTGCTTCTATGTGGCTACAGGTTGCGACCTCCTTTCAAACTCTATTTTTTGTTGCACTTTGAATCTTTCTGTCTTTATGTGGCGACATCCTTAGTGGTGTCGCGACATGAAATGTTTCTTGCATTTGAAAACTAGTTGCAACCTCTTTCTTTTTTTACCAAAGACCTTTCTTGTGGTTTCATATACGGATCCTTGTAGCGACCTCAGTGGTGTCGACATCGGTCTCATATCCTTTTGGCGTCGCGACATCAAAGTGATGTCGTTACATGGAATTTTCTTCCTTGATTATTTCCTTTAGTCTCGGCCGCGTTTTCTTTGTAGCAACCTCCTTCTTCAGATCACGACTTCACTTGTTCAGTTTTCTCTTTCTTCTTGGCCAAGATTTGTTGATGTCGTGACACCGGAATGGTACGGCAAGCGAAGCTTCTGTCGCGACTTAAATTTTGGTTGCGAGACCTCAATTCTAGCTGCGGCTGATTTCTTCGATTTTGCTAAGATTTGAGTTTACCTTGTATTTTCTTGCAAATGAAATTTGAGTTAATTATCCACTTTTAACGAACAAATCAACATTTATCTCATAATATACTCAGAAAAATGGATTAAAAACTTAATGAGTTTTTAGACTCATCAGCTTTGTTCGCGTTTTATGACATATTCTTCCCTTTATATATGCGCCACTTATCTTTTCGTTTGTAGCCATCGGGAAGGTACGTGTGTGACTCGTTGGTGGTTATTTGTTTAAGCTAGAGGTTAGCCCATTTGCCATTCTTTAAAGATGGTAGTCGCTTGAAGATTGTACCCGAGGCATTATATCTCAGCCCGGTGAGGAAGTATGTTGGGCAGAAGCGTAAATGAAGATGATTGGGTCAGGAGATTGAAGCCTTTGTGAGTTTCGGTTTGGGCTGTATGGGCGGTAGACCATTGACTATGGGATGGATTAAGGTCTATTGGCTTGAGGATGCAGGCTGGCTGTGGCTCCCATAGAGATGACAGGCACTGTAGAAAGGAGAGGAAAACATTGTAACATTGCTTCGAGAAGTAGGAAAATCTAGAACAAAAGAGTAAGAGTCTGTTGGGTTATTCCACATCAGTTGTGGAAGGGATTGGTTATGAGTTTATAAGTGTGGGGAAAAACCTCATCTCATAAGCTAATTTTTGGGATTGAGAAGGCCCAAGATCACTGGCTACTAGTATTCTACATTTAGAGTTATCCAACAAGTCTCGGTCCATGCGGAGCCCCAGGTTTGTCGCTCCTCCGACCCAAGGCCCGATGTGTGAGAGGGAGATTATTGGATTATCCCACATCGGTTGTGGAAGGGGTTGGTGATGAGTTTATAAGTGTGAGGAAAAACCTCATCTCATAAGCTAGTTTTTGAGATTGAGAAAGCTCAAGATCACCTAACAGAGTCTTGATGCGAGGAAGGCAGGAGGGAGTATCGGCTTGGTATTAATGCGGACCGACATAGGATTGGCGGCTTAAGAAGGCTATGACGTCAGGAGATAAGGTCTCCTTCTCTGGTGCTTCTTGCATCTGTGTCTGCCCTCCTTCTTTGTCTCTTCTCAAGATTGCTCCTGGTATATTTATTTTTCCCTCTTTCCGTTACGTCTCTTTTTATGGGTTTTGATTTGTTTTTTTTATTTTTTTATTCTGATTTTATATATTGATGTTGATCTCGTTTCTGGGTTGGTGTTGAATTTTGTTTATGTTTGGTTGTTTGTCGATTCAAATGGAATTTATGGGTGTCCCTTACCTGTTTGAGATATTTGCTTGCGATATCCTTCTTGTATGGAATGCGGCAATACTTGGCTATGGGATTTTCGGGGTTTGCGTCTTAGTTTCGATTCTCCCGAAGAATTGAAATTAAGTGTCTGTTTCATTTATTTTGATATATGGATATATTTTTATTGCTATTTTTGGACTCTTGATTTCGACATTATAACGAGTGCTGTCATGTACTGATTATTATTATTATTTTTTTTTCTACGTTGATCTGCCATTTTTTATGGATAAATCGAATGATATTGTGATGGTTTTTAAGGAAATTACTTTGGTCTCTCGTCTAATAATTGTTCCACTGCTTGTACATCAAGTTTCCCTTAAAAATTATACATTTCTTTGTCGGGTTTCTTCTTATGTGCGGCTATGATTCTTGTTAGTAGTTGTTTGTTTGTGGTTTGGTGTTTTTTTTTTGATTTTTTTTTTTTTTTTTTTTTGTGGTGGAATTTGGAATTTCATGTTGTGATTTCTAATTAATGTTGTAATTTATTTATGGTTGTGGTCCAATGTGTACAGTTGGGATAGGAACAGGTATTTACTGGATTTTTTTTAAACTTGGATGGGGTGTAAATGATTATTTGGGCTGGTGGTCTTTTTTGGTTGCCTTTTCTTTTCTGGTCGCGTAGTATACTTCCAGTGTACTTTAGGGAGGCTTTGGTTGTATTCTTTTTGTGCTTAATATATTCTACCTGTTTATTCATCAAAAAAATAAAAATAAAAATATACCACATTTGAAAAAACACAGTTTCTGTAGCAAGCATGTAATCTTGTTCACCTTTAGTCATAGCATTAAACATTTTGTCCTTCCTGCAATTGAGTTTCCACATAAAGGAAGAAAAACATGTCAAAAAAAACTACGACGATCATCATATGATTATGATTGAATTTATCAAACATTCCTAATGGCTTAAAATGGACTTCTAGACTCCATAAATCCTCTCAACAAAATAAAGGGAAAAATCAATGTTTGGTTAACAACTTCAAAAGCCTTCTGTAATACCCCGAAATACACCTAATCGATTTTTAGCATGTTTAGGGTATTTTGTAGGTATAATTTGAATTTTTTGTAATTTAAATTCAAAACGTGAAAACTGAGAAACCCGAAAATAAGCAAGGGTAAATTTGTAATTTATAATTTGTCAAAACGGGACACAAACATCATAATATAAGAAGATGATATGCTATTTTAGAAATGGCATAAGTTGTAGTGCAAATAGAAGGGAGTTTGAGGACTAAATTATAATATGAGGAAATTGAAATCAAATGAGATAAGACCAAGTTGGTCTCTCATTTTTGGGGGAGATAAAAAAAAACGTAGAGAGTGGGAGAAAAAGAAGAAGAAGAAGAAGAAGAAGAAGAAGAAGAAGAAAAGAAGAAAAAGAAGAGAAAGAAAACCAAGAAAGGTATGGATTGTATGGTTTTGTATGGATACTATGGGTTTGTATGGATTTGTATGGGCTTTTGTATGGATATTAGTTTGTTCCATTTCGAGGTTTAGTTAGGAATTCATCCTAACCTTAGATTTGTTGAAAATTGGGTTAGTAAAACCCTAGTTTGTATAAGATGAGTATGGAATACTCCCTCTGAGTATGGATTCTTGGTTTATGATGTATGGATATCGGTTTGGGTGTTAGGAAGTTAACCTAACTTACAAGTATTTGAATTTGGGTTTGGAAAAGCCTAGTGTAATCTCTATGTTTGGTTTTGGTTGGATTAGAACACACTTGGGAGATGTTTTTCTGGAGAGTATACGAGTTTTCTTTTGATTTTGGTTGTATTTATGGAAAAAGGGACAAAACAACAAATTTGGGCAATTTTCGGGGTCCTAAGCCACGGTGTAGGGATCCCACGTAGCAGCGTAAGTCCACGCCAAGGCGTTGCATGTGTCGCGGCGGCTGAGAGGGAGGCTTGACCAAGCCTTGGGTACACCAAGGCATAGCAAAGCTACGCCACAGCATAGCAACGCTACGCCGTGGCATAGCACTGTTCACAGACATGTGTTTTTGTCATGTTTTTGCTATTAGTTGTCAGGGGACTTGTCGTGGACTAGCAGGGACCCATAAGTGGATAGAAGGTCCATTCATGTTTGTAAGGTAAAGGAAATATTAGACCGTACCTTGCTTGTTGTTGGCAAACTTAATGCCCCTATGATAAGAAAGTAAGTTCCTGAACTCATATAATTGTAGGGTACTGGGCCGGATTTTTAGATGACGGCTTTTATTTGTTATGTGGGCGAGCACGTACTTATAGTACTTGGTAATCTACGATTAGTGCGTGCACTCGACCGTGCTTGACACATTTTAGTGCCGGTACTCACGATTAGTCACGGCGACACTCTTTGGCCGTGCGGCACATTTAGTACGCCCGGTACTCTCTTATTAGTCACGTGACGATCTGTCGATTAGCCGACACTCTGGCAGTCTTTATGGCACCTCGATGCTAATACTATACCTTCAGGTACTTATTGTGTTGTGTCCTACTCATTTGTTATTACAGGTCTAGGTAGTCAAGTGATATATGATAAGAATCGAGTGACCAGATAAAGTAAAGTAATGTACAAGTATAAGCTCTTTGTAGTACTACAGTGCCATACGTACAAGCATAAACTTTCCTAGTACCCTACGATTACCTCAGTCTGATATAAACTGCAACTCCTACGGAAGATCTGAACAAGTATAAGTATGCTATAAGTACAAGTAAGTGTATAAGTTTGTTATATGGATTCATGAAAATTTCTGATATCTGCTACTGTATATATATTACTGTTATATGCTTACTATAAAAGAGTATTAATGCATGTGTATACGTATAAGTCATATGTTTCCCACTAAGCGTTAAGTTTAGCACGGGTTTTAATCCGTGCAGTTACAAAGGAGGATGTCCGCGATCTTCCATCTTCTTTGGGCTGACAAACTAGCGAGTCCATCACGTTAGGTTTTGCGCTCTGATTATGTAAATGTAAATGTAAATGTACATTTTTTGTATATGTATATGTAAATGGGAGTTAGGACTGTATGTATTGCAAGGACAGAAATGTCGCGATATTTTGGGTGTCGAGCCTTCCCGACAAGATTTTTGCAAACGAAAGTCGTTTGAGGGAAAAATTGAAAAAAATTGCCCAATATCGGCGATATATCGTCGATATATCGGTAAATTACCGATATATTCAACATTTCCATGTGAAAAAATTGACTAAAAAAGCATCATGTGAAATAAAACCAAGTTTTGAGACAAAATGACCGATATATCGGTCGTTTTTGTGTTGTGACATGTTTCCTGTGTGAATGCTTCATTCTAGTTTATTAGGAATCGTCATTCTCAAAAAAATTGATTATAAATTAGCTTAGCTAGAGTGGTGTCTGTTGTTGGCTTATGGTTGATTTCGAGGTAGGGTGATGATCTGGATACCAGATTATATAGGCATTCTTGTAATGATAGATTGCGATGGCATTTGAAGAATCAAGAATTAGCATAGAGGATTCAGTGGATGTAAAGTGGAATAGATTGTATGAATATTACATTATCTAATTTATTTTTCTGTTTATGCGTTGTCATTCAATTGGATTCTTGGTGTTTTGGTTACAAAAGAAGTTTGTTATTTATATTAGCAACTGAGTTTGAAGGTTATCTATTAATGTGTTTTCATTTATAAATGTTTAAGAATTTGACGAAGCTTGTTTGATTAAAATAGCGCCAATGAATTTACAAACTTTGTTTTTTAAGTGCTTAGGGTTTTACAAACTTGGCATGCTTTTTAACAGAAGATATCGAACACTTCTTACTTCTGGAAGATTTTTCTCTATTTGTTTTTCTTATTGGGTTGTTTTATAGAATGAATGCATAAGCATGACAAAGTGCATAGAAATTTGAAGCATTTTCTTGGATAAGAGGGATGTCAGGTTTCATCCACCTTTACCTTTTTTGTGGCTTGGTCATTTCATAACAAAGGGAGTTTCCCCTCTGGAACAAATTTGAGTCTAAAGTACTAGATTGTTTTGATATGGAAGACCAGGGAATATAATTGTGCTAAAAATGTTCTTTTGTAGTGCAGGTAAAACTATGTTGGGGAACCGAGTCACTATGCCATAACTTTACCACTACCATCCTATAGGTTTAGGGCATGAGGAATGTTGAATAATCAATGACATCATCGGGAAATATAAGCGAATTCGATATAAATTTTGGCCTTGTCGATCTTCATTTTGGTTTTGAAATACCATAGCAATGTAATATCAATGTGTATATTTCATTATTAATGTCATTTTTACACTTTTATAAAATATTTCCATGAATTTCGAATTATTTTTGTTAATTTTTGATATATCGATATTAAAACATAAATATCCGATATATCTCGATATATCCGATATATCCGTAAATCCAATCATAGATATGATAAGTCGAAACCGATATTTTAACGCGTGTATTAACCACGATAAACACCACTACGGTGGTAGTTTTATTTTGTATATTTGTATATGATATTTTGATTAAGTTATAAGACTTGGGCCCACCAATGTCTGAAAAAGCAAGTAAAGAGTCCCAGTATAGTTTTGTGCCCCCTTCATCCGCTGGCGAGTGAGTGTGACACCTTCTATGTGAAACCTTTTGTTAGGAAGCCCATTTCCAAGTTGTTAAAGGGAATTGGCTTCATGAACTGGATTCTGTGCAAGCTAGGATCTCTCATTTCAATGACTTTCTTTGCTTCTCATATTTATTCATTAAATTTATATTCAAACACTAATGTTGCCTTTATCACTTCCATAATAACCATTTCAATCATGTTTGCTTAGTGGATGAATGTGAGACAACAACGGTAATAAAAAGAAAAATTTATTACCGACAATCCACCGTACCCGCGACAATGAAGATTCTCTTTAAGAAGATGTTAAGCATATTTTACGAAGGCACGATATAGCAAATCCATCATCTTGCAATGCTTTCAGTTGAAAAATTCCATGTGCGATTAGAATAAGGTCTTACAATGTCGGGTTCATAACCTAGGGTAGCTTATGGTTGAATTTTAATGGTTGAAGAACCCCGACAAGCTATTTTTGTAATTTAGGGGCCCGATTTCCTCGAGGTTTAAGGCTTCATCCAAGAGTTCAAACTAAAAGTCTAGAATCCATATATAGCTTGTCCCTAGGCAGGGCTTATTGCCATTGACAGATCCATATAGTGGGTTGGCCTGGTGTGATCACCGGTTCGGCTATGCGGTCTCACATGTTACAAGGTATTCTTGTTACTATTGGGGTTCTTTTGCTCCCCAAAATTAGAGGTTTTTTGACAAGCATTTGAATGCTGAACACCAACACCACTGTTAAATAGGTTGTGATTAGAAAAATGTTATGTGTGGCATCTAAGAGCGTTTAGGCTCTTCATGAATTTGAGTGCATTTAGAATCCAAACGCACTCGTTTTCAAGCTAAGGCTACTGAGACTCAAACTCTAAATAGTAGACCAAAAAAGAGGACTAGATCCACATAAAAGAAACATTGGTCAATGGACCATCTCATATTTCTCACGCAAATCCTTATCTTCAAATGAAACTCGAAGGAAATTCAACCATGTCTCAAAAGTTTGACACGTGATAGCTAACTTCTTTTTACATTAAAAGCTCCCACTCCCGAGAAATTGTGGTTCTCGAATTCTCCTCTTGCTATCACAGGTTACAAAATTTAATAAACCGGACTCAAGTTCACCATAAACGAAGTCATACCAACTTCCCACCACCTATGTTCCCCGATCTACTGAAATGATCTCAGGTTCTAAAGCTGCGCCGATCTGTGTTCCTCGGGCTCTAGGCCACCAAGGCCACTGAGGCCTAGGCCCTGGGGCCACCAAAGGCCCTGGCCTGGATCCCGAGGGCCTGGGCTCTGAGCCTTGGGCCTAGGCCCCAGGCCTAGAGTCCCCCAGGCCTGAGGCCCTAGGCCTAAGGCCACAAGGCCTAGGCCCCAGACTGAGTCTCGGGGCCCAAGGCCACTGGAAGTCCACAGGCCCCCGAGGCCACAGACCTGGGCCACTGAGCCCCAGTTTGGACCACAGGCCCCCAGGCCCAAGGCCTCGTCTGTGCCTAAGGCCTAGGCCTAGGCCCACCCCCAGGCCCCGAGGCTGGCAAACCTGAACCTATACCTAAACCCAAAATCTAAACCTAAACTACAAACCTAAGTTTAAACCCCTAAACCATAAACGAGCCTAAACCTAAACCTAAAACCCTAAAACCTAAACCTTAAAACCTAAAACCTAAAACCTAAAACCACAAACCTAAACTGAACCCCAAACCCAAAATCCCAAAACCACAAATTCTAAACTAAACTAAAACCCACAAACCCCGAGCCCACACAAGCCCCAGAACCTCAAACTAAACCCTAAATCCTAAACCCTAAATCCTAAAATCCTAAAACCCTAAACCCTAAAACCCTAAAATCCTAAACCCTAAACCCTAAAACCCTAAAATCCTAAACCTTAAACCTCGAACCTAAACCTAAGAGCCACACAAACCACAAGCCCTAAACCCTAAACCTTAAAACCTACTAAACCCTTAAACCTAAACTCAAACCTAAAACCTAAAACCACGACATCCATCTAATATAGTAATATTTTTCTTTCTTTTGTTTTATTTTTTAAAGGAGTGAGTTAATACAATGAATTATAGTTAATTGTATTTACTCAAAATTTGAAATTGAGGACAATTTGAAATGTCATATTTTTATTTTTTAGAAAGTGATTGTTTTCTTTATGATAAAGTTGATGTGATAAAGTTAATTGGTAGCATACGTTGTGAAATGATTCATTGGCTAAACAAGGTGATTGAATATAGCATCCATGAATGTAGTTTAAATGGTAAGTATAATGACCTCTCATATTATTTAATTCATTTGGGACCATTTTGTACAAATCAATTATGTCTGTTTCAACTATTCCCGTGATATGTTATTACAATGGAAAAATATTAAGGACTGAAACAGATGTCAAATATGGGGGGAGAAAAGACATTGTGTGCCTTTGGATGTACCGGTTGAATGCACGTTTGAACAATTGGATGATATGATATACTCAAGGACAACCATTGACAAACAAAGGTTCAAATTAGTTCTGATTATAAGTATCCGAAAAGTGAAATAGGTTCCAACCTTTTCCAATATGGGACTTGTTAATTATTATGCTTGAGATGTTAGACATGGTTAACACAACTAGCATTGAAATTGAATTGTATATTGGAAATTTGTTGAGTCGAGAGCCGCAGAGTGAATCAATTTGTTGGTGGCCATATAGATTTATTGGTTTGCAACAATTATAATGTTGCAGAATTTGACTATAGTTATGGGCTTAGTAGCGGTCTAGTACTGGATACTGGAGTATATGGAGATGATGAAGACTGCGCTTATGAGAAGCTAATGATGAATCTGATGAGATATTGATGATGAATCTAATGGAGACTTAGATCTTCAAGCTGATGGACATGTATCATCATTTCGTACTTTTAACCAAGTTTTGGAGAATGAGTAAGGGATATATGTCTCTGCGCATGCACCATCGTGTGATGTATCAAATAACCCAGATGCTAAGACATTAGATGAGTCATCCCTTGTTCATTATCATTTACCACCAACACCTCAATTTGAACATGTTGAAAACTTAGGTAATGTTATTTCAAGTGCGTTGACTCCATGGTTGCAACATAGTACTAGTTATTCGAGTAGAGAATTTGTAGTTGGCCAAGTTTTTAATTCTAAATCTGATCTGCAAGTGACGAGTCCAAAAACTCATGAGATTTTTAATACATTTTTCTGAGTTTATAATGAGAATAATGATGAATTGTGCGCGAGCGATAATTGAATCAAATTCAATTTGCGGGGAAAATACAGCGGAAAATCAAATTCTAGCAAAATCATATGAAATCGGCCTGAATGAAATTTAAGTCAGCGGAACTAAGTTCGCGACGAAGTGCAATTTCCATCAATTCAGTCACGACCTCCAACAAATTTGGATTTGAAGAAGAGCGAAGAGTGAATAAGTGAAGTCGTGACCTGCAGAAGGAAGTTGAGATAAAATATGACTTGGTCGAGAATAAAAGAAGCAGTCAAATGAAGAAGTTCATGTCGCGACATCATTGCGACGTCGTGACACCAAACGGAGATAAATGAAGTCACGATACCACCATGAGGTCGCGACAAGGATGCGACTACAAAGCCACAAGAACAGCCTTCTCAAGTAAAGGAAGTCGTAACTAATTTTGAAGAAAGGACTTGATATCGCGACTTTGTGATGTGAAGAGAATAACACCAAGATTGACGAAACTCAGTCGAGATGACGGGAACTAATGAAGTAGACAAGATGTCGCGACACCGCCGAGGTCGCGGCGAATTGAAAAGCTTAGTAGTAGACATGGAGGTCGTGACACTGATTAGAAGTTGCAACAAAAGATTTTCAAAGAGGTTGAACATAGAGGTAGCGACAGTTAGAACAGATAGAGACATTAAACACTGAATCAGAAGATGTCGCGACGTCTTTCAATGGTCGCGACATCAGTTGAAGTAAAGGTGAAGTCGCGACGTCCTTTAATGGTCGCGAGCATCGGTCCACAATGAAAGAAGGTCACGACGTCAGCGTTGGTGGCGACATCAGTTCGCGAGTTATGGTGCGGCGTCCTTAGGTAGTCGCGACGTCAATTTACAAAGAATGGAAGTGCGACATCGATAAACTGTCGCGAGCATCAGACACAAGAGATGCTGAAGACAAGTCACGACAATAGAAAAACTTCCACGACATCAAAGAGGCTCCTTAAGCATAACATTGAAGTCGCGATGTATGATTGAAGTAAGCGACCTCGAGCTCACAAGGCGAAGGAGATGTCGCGGCGTCATTATTTGTCAGCGACATCAATTACAAAGGAATGAAGGTCCGCGACATCGGTCGGTATCGTGACGAAAAGCCGAGGATCAAGGGTGTTAAATGCAGAGTCGCGACGGATAAAAGCTTACGCTGGGGGCCCGAGCGAGCGAAGTCGCGACGACCTGATTGGAAGTCGCTACCTCGAGATCAGCGGAGCGGTGAAGTCGCGGCGAGGGAAGAAGTGGCGACATCGAGAATGGCTCATAAAGCATAGCGGTGAGAGTCGCGACGTGGGAAGAGAGTCGCGACATCGAGCGGCTCATAAGCGGGCGGTGAGTCGCGACGTAAAGAGTCGCGACATCAAGTCAAGGTCGTGACAAATAATTGGATTCGCGACATGAACAAGTAAATGGAGCGGTTATTTGAAATCCCACGAATAGGTGCATCGAAGTTAGGGCCCGACTTTAAACCCTATAGTGCGCGGGTACGCTCTTTTGAAAGCTGACTCTTAAGCGGCTTTCGAGAAGAGAAGTCACAGGTAATAGAAGGCTTCGTATGAATTTAATTTTCTTTTTCTTTTTCTTTGTTTCTTTGTTATTTCTTAGATTAGATTAGAGTAGATTGTTATTTCTTTTGAATTCTGGATCACGGATGTTAGTTGTTGAAGTTGAAATTTGAATCACAGAATGTTATTTTCTTCAAATTCTTTGCACAGTCATTAAGTCCAAACAAATTTTGGAATTCAAACTTCAGTTTAGATCTGATGATTCTTTTGATCAGGAACTCTAGTTAGTGTAATGAAGTAATTTAGAAACCGGCTTAAGTTGAATTTACTCTTGTTGTTAGAATTTATCTTTTAACATTTATCGAGTCTAATGAACTTGGAACTTGGAATACCTTCTTGGTTTTGTTTATTGTTGTGATTCAAATATTAGTGTATCTTTATACCTTAATAGGATTGTTTCATGCTCTAATTTCCAGGAGGCCCTCTGAGTGACACAAAGAAGGCATTCCTGAGAGTTTGAACAATATCTAAAGGGTATGCGAACCTAATATTGGGGATCTAATGGGCTCTGTAAATTCTAATCGATAAATCTTCTCACTTGAAATAGGAATGAGTTGAATGACTTATCAGAGATTAAAATGGCGGAGGATTCGCTATCGTGACAGTAAGTTCGATCCGTGTTAGCAAGGATCTAATCAAGGAAAGAATGAACTGTTCCAATTTTGAGGATGAGAAACCAGTATAGTGTAAACCAATGCTTAGCCTATGTCTTAGGAGCTAAGGTTTGCGGTCCATGTTCTGGGATTGAAGTATTGAAAAAGAAAAATACCCATATGGCTTGACTCCAGTTAAAAGTAGTTATCTAATCCTCGCATTAGGAAAGCAGGGAAGATTAGATGATGAAATATGTCGTGGGAGATCCACATGGCATTACCTTCTTCCTTGGACTGATTATAAATCTGAAGTTCATGAAGTAAAGCTACAGAGTAGTCTGCAGGAATTGATGTTTCACAACAGTTGTATTTTCAATGCTCCCTTTAAAAACTAACTGATTGGTCTATTTCTTTAATTTCTTTTATTTTAGTTTAAGCATTATTTCATTTTGTTCTAGTTTACATATCTTTATTCTTTCATTATTTTCAAGGTTGCTAGGAATATATCCATTTGCAAATCATAGTCCAAATAGTATGGGTGATCAGTCAGTGATAGTCAGGTTAGGAATTCTTGAGATCTACGTAGGATGGATATCTGGACTAAATCCACTTTGTGCCTGTTCGTCTGTACACTTGCGAGAGTCATGAATCAAAACCAGAAAGAAATTTATCTAGTCTTAAGGAAACCATTTTTAATCGGTATAATTGCAAGAAATATAACAAACAAGTTTCATGTGAAGTATTATTCTTTGGGGATTAGACAATAGTCCTTTGGTAATAGTGTCATAAATTTGCATATGTCTTTTAGTTAAGTCCACAACAAGTTTTTTGCTCCGTTGCCGGGGATCGAAAGAATTAATTAGATCAATATTATGACGAAAGAAGGAAATACTAATTTGGACATTTTTTTAAAAAAAAAAAAAAGAACAAAAATAGCTTTTCAAGCAGTGACTACATTAATTCATAATTTTTAACAAGCCATGTTAGAAAATATTTGTTATTTGGGTTGACTAATCCTATTAATATGAGTATGCTTTTATTTGGGAGAACCTTTAATGCATAGGAAGCGGGGATGGGCCTGGATTCCCGACGGACAACGAATTTAAAAGCGGCTCGGGAGCTTGAAAGACAAGAGCATAAAGCAGCTATGGCAGAAGAGACATGATAAGCGAGGAGACGGGGCCCGGCGACCCGAGAAGACCCCGTTCTTGGGCACAATGGAGGTTACGGAGGCTATTATTGAAGAGTGATGATACTGCTTGATGAGGGCTGACCTACGAGTGGATGCAAACAATTTTTAGCGAACTAAAAAGCCGGCCCTTAATTACAATGGATTCCCGGTAACATCGGTTCTTGGTCATCCCACGAAGACCAAATATGAGCACACAGGAGATTTCTCGGGATGGCTAATGCGATGAAGTTGAGCGGTGTGAGACCCGGAGGTGATAAAACTACATCTCTTTCCATTTTCTTTGAGAGACATACTTGTATGGTATGAATCATTACCATATGGATGTTGATACTTGGGAGGGGAGTTGGTAGAAGGAAGCTTGCCAGGCGGATTCTTTTCCCCCATCTCTCACTTGAGGAGAGCCAAGATAGATAATTGTATTCCAACAAGGGAAGATGAGAACTTTGTGTATGGCAGCTTGGGGAAAGATTCAAGGTGTATGTGAAGGAGGTGCCCAATGCATGGGGATAGACTTGAAGACCCGAGGTGGATATAGTGTATCACGCTACGAATGATACATCAAAGGGTGTGCTCGATGCTACCATGTTGTGGAGCATTCAAGCGAAAAGTCTTGAAGGCGAGAGATACGATAGGACACGGCAAAATGCAATATGAAAGCTCCATCCCCGAGTTTTCAAGAGGTAATGCTTGAGAGGAAAAGGGTCGTGGGTGAAAGCGAAGATGACAGCCATGGAAGCTAAGTTGGATGCTATAATGCATAGGATGGACAAACAAGAGAGAAGAGAAGATCAAATGCGCTCATGGGAAATAGAAGCCGGTAGAAGAATTGATGAGAAGAAGTGCGTGGGAGTAGCAGAAGAAGGTTCTTATGGTCTTGAGGAGGCTAAGTACATGAGCAGCCGAGGAGTTATCATTACAAGCCAAATCCTAACTTTTGCCCATACACTACCATCCGGCTTGGCGAGAGACCATGAAATTTTCTCATATGGTGGAGGGGCATTACATAGCCCGAGGCGGGGAGCCGGCATCTCACCGGCAGGATATCGGCGGCGACCACTAAGGTTTCAGCGGCGGCAAGGAGGTGAGGCGGGGAAATGAATGCGAGTCGAGAGGAGGAACCCGACCATTTTGAGGATCGGATCTTTGCGGAGTTCATGGGGGGATAACAAAGGCTATTACAATTCCATGACGAAACTACTCCTGACTTAGAACTTTCAAATCTTGATACCCGAATGTTTCAAAGAATGCTAATTCCATATGCTTGGAAATCTAGAGACACAAGTAGGGCAATTGGCCTGAATATATAAATCAGAACAAGGAACATTCCCGGTGACCTTCCAGGAAAGAACCACTAAAAATTTGCATGGCAATTCAATTGAAGTGGGAAAGGATTTGAAGCGATATGAGGAAGAAACGTGAGATAGAAACGAGAAAGTGGCGAGAGAAAGAAGAGGCGAAAGAAGAAGAGAAGAAGCAGCCGATTGAACATATGAAAGGAAGAATGACCAAAGAAGGGGAGCACCAGCTTATGCTCTGCGAGTGCCATTCAACGAGACTTGAAATTCGAAAGAGAAGAAATTGATTTTCTAAATTCTTGGATATTTTCAAGAAAATAGAAATAAATATCCCATTTGCGAGAGGTGATCGGTCAAATGCCTACGTATACAAAATTTACGAAGGAGGTGTTGGGTAGCACGCAAGAAAAAAGAAAGAAAGAAAGATGAGCTGAGGAGGTATAGTTAACTTGGTACTTCATGCGATTGCCATTATTCAACGAGAAGCTCCAGTAGATGAAAGACCACGGCAGGTTTCACTTTATTCCCTTTTATGTGGAAATGTGAGTTCAAGAAAGCTTTATGTGACTCGAGCAAGTATAAATTTGATGCCTCATCACAGTAGATTTTGTATCAGGGGGAATCCAACCAACAAAGAATTACTACTATATGGTCGATAAGATCACTGGCACAACCAGATGGCATTCTGGAAGATGTACTGCCAAGGTTTGGGAAATCTATTCTCCCAAAGAAGATTTTGTTATCATGCGATGGAGGAAGATCCTCAAGTTCCTCTGTCGGGAAGACCTTTCTTAGCAAAATGCAGAGTCGCCTCTGATCGATGTATGAAATGAACCCGACACTCGCAGCTCTGGAATGAAACAAAGGCATTTTAGTATTCATGTGAGTCCTGGGAACATCCTAATGCAGAGGAAGACGCTTGTATGGTCGTAAGAAGCAATAGCCTTCAATGATGAAGTGAATTTCGATTGTATCATTCAAAACTCTATCAACAATGAAATTGAGATTGTCTTTAGTACTTCTGAGTTTCCTTGAATAGAAGTTCCGCCTTCAAATTTGTTTAATAATGAAACAAACAAAGTATAAATGAAAAAACAGCCAAGATGAAGGAAGTACCTGCATACAAAGAAACTCATGGGCGTGAAACTAGTGCAGAAGGGTTAATATTGAAGGAGTTGCTCGGGCCATTTGAAATATGAGTTTTTGTGAGCCGAAAGAGAAAAATCCAATGATTATATCAACATGACACTAAGTCAAGAACAAGTCACGTAATTTTGAGAAAATATGACCATAAATATTGGTCAATCAAGATCCAGCACAAATTTCATTTGTATGCACAAAATATTGTTGGAAGATAATGCAAAAACTTCGCTGAGCATCAGCGAGGTCGAATCCCAGCCAAGAAAGAAGTCATTAAAAGAAGTTCAAATGGTTGAAATGTATGTTTTATAGTATGTTAGATCAGACAGCTTGCAAGCCCAAAGACATGTGGTTCCTAAGAAAGGTGGATTCACTGTGAATTTAAATGAAAAGAATGAACTTATTCCTACAAGAACTCGGTGACAGGACGGAGGGTTTGTATCGACTACGTAAAATTGAATACCGCAACCGTAAAGGATCATTTTTCCCTACCTTCATCGATCAAATGCCGATAGAAGCAGAGGAGTCACCTCATTGCTTCTTGATGGATACTGATATAACCAAATAGCTATTGCACTTAAAGATCGAGAAAAACCACTTTTACATGCCCATTCGGGTACTCTTTTTGCTTTTAGAAGAATGCCATTCGATTTGCGGTAATGCTCCCTGGTACCTTCCAAAAAGATGCATGATGTCTATATTTCGATGAAGGTAAGAAGTTATGGAGATCTTCATGGATGATTTTACAAGGTATGGATCCAGCTTTTGAACAATGCCCGCATAACTCCAAGACAAGATTTTCAAAGGTGCAAAGACAAAATCTGGTCCTCGAATTGGGCAAAATGCCATTTGGTCGCATGCATGGGATTCTGTCTCGGGGCACATGGTTTCTGGCAAAACAGTGGCTCATAGGACAAAGCAAAAGGTTTCAATTATAAGAGACTTAATGCCACCCACTATACCAAGGGAATCCATTTTTAGGACATACCGGATTTTATAGAAGATTTATCAGAGATTTTCAAAATCGCCGCATCTCATCATGCATTGTCGAGAAAGATAGTAAGTTTTATTTTGATGAATCCTTAAGAAAGCATTCAAGAACCAACCAGATTAGCGGAAGTTCCCATCATGGCAAAACCAGATTGGAACAGAGAATTTGAGATCATGTGATGCCAAGTGATTTTGCAATGGAGTCAGACAAGACGTAAAGAGGAAAAGTGTTTAAGGCCATCTACTTATGCTAGCAAACCTTTAACGGCTAATAAGAAAATACCATTCTACCATCGAAAAGGAGATGCCGGGCAATAGTGTTCGTACGTGAAAAATCCGCCACATATTTTGGGGTCCATGTTGTCATATTACACTGATCATACAAAGAACCAAATATTTAATGGCAAAGAAGGAAGCAGCCAAGATTGACGTGGGTGTGTGATATTGCAGGAATTTGATTTAGAAGAAATATTAAGAAGGGCAAAGGATAATGTGATAGCCGATCACCAAGAGTGTAGGAACCCATCACAAGAAAAAGGAAGAGAAATATAAAATTTTCATGAGCAAGATTTTGGAGAACGCTACAAATCACCCCGGTATCGACATATTGTGAATTTCTTAGCTCGTGAATTATGCCACCAGATTCAAATTACCAGCGTAGAAAAAGGTTAAGGACCGAGCAAGCAGATACTACATCCGGGATGATCCATATTTGTTTCTAAAAGAGGAGTCGATATGATTATAAGGAGATGTGTACTGCAGCGAGCAAAGCTAGATTTGCATAAGAATGTCATGCATCACCTTACGGAGGACACTTATAGAGATAAAACAGCCCACAAAAATTCTCCACCAGGATTTTACCGCCTACAATTTTAAGGATCGCTTCAACGGGCAGTTGTGTGATCAATGCCAAAGAATGGGAAGACAACAAATGGCACGAGATGCTCCCTGCATGTATCCCGTGGTGCAATTGTTTGACGTATGGGAATTGATTTTACGGGGCCTTTTCCAAAGCCATTTGGAAATATATACATACTCCTAAATGTGGATTATGTATCAGTAATAATGTAGAAGCAAAGAATGTCCAAGAACATGCCAATACAGCCAGGGGTTTTTACAAAGAAATATTCTTAGCGCATTTGGGACAATCTAACTATAATTAGTGATGGAGGAAGCCATTTTGAAAATAAGGTGTTTGACAAACTCATGAGCAGATATGGTATCAAACACATTATGAGCTTGGCTTATCATCCTCAAACAAATGGGCAAGCTGAAATTTCCAATAGAGAAATAAAGAAAATTCTGGAAAATACTGTGAATTCTAGCAGAAAAGATTGGTCTTCTGCTTGATGATGCATTGCATACAGAACGTTTAAACTCCCATTGAGTGTCCAAGTCCCTATATGATCCAGTCTGGGAAACCATGTCACCTCCCTTCGAATCGAATACAAAGCCATGTGGGGCCATCAAACAACTGAACTTCGATTTCAAACTGTAAAGGAAGAGAGATCCCTCCTCCCAACCTGAATGAATTGAAGAATTGAGAAACGGCTTCACGACAATGCTGTAATATATATGGATAAGACAAAGAAATGGCATGATCAAAATGATCGAGGGGAAAGAGTTCAGAGCAGTGTGTAAAGTGACTAAAGACATATACAAATTGACACTATTACCAAAGGACTATTGTTCTAGACCACGCAGAATCTGCGCCATAAAACTAATGATGCACCAAAGAACACATACAAATCTATTTACATTATTA
Organism: Tetrastigma voinierianum; assembly: GCA_016808115.1. NCBI lineage: Eukaryota > Viridiplantae > Streptophyta > Magnoliopsida > Vitales > Vitaceae > Tetrastigma > Tetrastigma voinierianum. The sequence continues at coordinate 211,424 of JAEQBH010000299.1, forward strand.
CCAAGGACTATCATCTAGTCTCTCGCGAATCCACACAAAACTTGTCGATACCAAAGAACACATACAAATCTACGACGTTATTACCAAGGACTATTGTCTAGTCTCCGGCAACGACGCCAATAAACTTGATGACCGGACCAAAACATGTTGCACATTTATGCATTAGTTATGCATGCAAGATTATAACGTTATCAATCGGCTGACTACTATCTAATCCCCACTAAAGCACTATAAAACTTGTTTCTGCGGACTAAATACATATACAAATTTATGACACTATTACCAAAGGACTATTAACTAATCCTAAGCAATATACATCAACTTGTTGATATCATACTATCATAACTAAAAATCTTTAGAGTATAACGATTTAATTTCGTTTTGTCCGAATTACAAGTGCACAAAATGGTTAAGTAATAAATGGACTTAAGTCCAGAGAGTATCGCTCCCACAGAGATCTCAAGAATTTTTCATCAACTACCCTGATCATTCCGAAATTAATACTATTTGGACCATAAATTGATATCGGGTTTCCCAAAGATGAAAGTCGGAAATCAACGAAGTTCAAAAGAAATGAACATTCAAATAGATCAAATAAAACAAATGAAGGAAAATAAAATCCTACAAAAAGAAAATGAATACTCGAACAGCTTATCATAGGAAGAGTATATTAAGAGAAACAATACAGTGAATCCATCAATCCTCGTAGTTCATAATCGAATTAATTTCGATTATCTCAAGTTTCAAAATCATTCCAAGGCATTTGTAGTGCAAATGATCTCTCCACGCTTCCACATTTCGTTATCTCTTCTCTTTCCGAATCTCTCGACCTTCAGTGGAACGAGATAACCAACACAAGAACTCTTAAGCCGGGTATTTTTCTTGCAATACTTCATACCCATTTTATGGACCCATACCTTAGCTCCTGTTATTGGTCTGCAAGGATATACAACTTCCAAATTACCTTCCTCGAAATTAAAATAGATCAACCTTCCTGACTGGTCCACCAACACCTGATCACCCCACTATCCGGCCTGAGGTGAAATCTCTCGCTGTTTAAATAGATAAGTCGTTCGAACTCGTTTGACTTGGCAGAAGAGGATTTATCTTAAGTGAACTCACAAAGCTCAAAGGATCCCTAATAAAGAGGTTAGTATACCTTCACAAAGAAATGTACATTACCCTAGGATTGTCTTCCCCCGTGTCACCTCGTGAGGACCTCCTTGAAATCGCAGTAATGACGCAGAATTCTTAATGGGTATAGTAAATCGATATTCATGATCCAAAATCAATAAACTCATAATTCAAGTAAATTTGTGAACCAAATAAACAAGAGTCGCAATTACTACAGGAAAAATCAATTCTCGACTACAACGCTCACTAAATGGAAGTCGGGGTTCCTCACCATCGAATCACACGATAAAGATCCTTCGATCAAGAATAACTCCGCACTGAATCAAACAATCCACTCCTCACTCATTCAACTTCATTTTATTCCGTGCAGTAATTTTGAAAAGAAATTAAATTGCATCACTTCAAAGAAAACGATAAATATCTTATCCAAAAATAATTAAAAAAACTAGACACAAACATCCGCTTCAAAAATACAAAAGAAAAGAAAGAAAAGAAAAGAAAAGAAAAGTGAAGCCTAGGCTACTCGCATCTCTCCTTTGACGCGCTCCGACTCGCTTTACTATTCCTCGTAGTCGCTATATTTATGGGGAGTCAACAACTCCTAATCCAATATAACTCACAGCACTTTCAGAGTAGTCGCCCAAGTTATCGCCTCCGCTTAGACCTCGCTCGTCGCGACATCGAACTCATGTCGCGACATCGACTTAAAGTTCCCGCTTCCTATGAATCGGGGTTGTTCAGTTGTCACGACAATTCAATCTTATGCCTTGCAGTTTCGCTGATCGCCAGATGTCGCGACATCATAGCCTTTGTCGCGACATCCATTCTAGTCCTTGCGCCTTCAATGGTTACTTCGATGTCGCGACATCGACGTCGTCGCTGAAGCACGGGCTCAAGTCAGATCCTTCCAACGTCACATGATGTGTCACACCTTCGCTTTCTTGTCGCGACATCAGCTCTCGGCATCGCTTCCCTTTGAACGGGTGTCCCCGATGTCGCGGACATCAACCTCATAGCTCGCTTCGCTTGATCTCCTCTGATGTCACGACTTCGCGATTAAGTTCTCGGGTCAGAATAATCAGTCGTTTCGTGTCGCGACATCGGGCCTTTCTTTGTCACATGACCTTATGCCGGCCAGATAGGTTGCATTGTTGTTGATGATGTCGCGACTTAATAGTTTCGTCGCCACATCACTCTTACCCCCTCGCTCCTTCACCGCCTAGATCGTGTTCCCCGTCGCTACACCAGATCAAATTCTTCACTCCGCCACTCGTAACCTGCATCGCAGACTCATTAACCGCATTAATGACTCAAATCGCTTAAGCCCATTTCGTCTCGCCATTCGACCGCATTTTTATCCACTTATTTCGCATTTTTCTACCGATTTTTCTTCTTCTTGCTTCCTTCCCGCTAATGACAAATTGGTGAGTTTCTTCATAATTTTATATTAGCCATTCAATTTTAACCGAAAAACAAAACAGAAAACGGACTAAAAAGAGATGACTTTAAGCCTACTCAAGAAGGGATCGTGCCCATCGTTTAACTCCATATTAAGATTATTTCATGGAAATCGAAATCAAATGGAGTGACCATATACGCTGGTGTCACAAGTACTATCTTGGAGCAAAGAACACTCACGATCGATGTCGGGAAGAATTCAAAGTTAATGGGCAAAGACTGAAACATTATCTCAACAGGGAGAAAGAACAGGGAAGAACTCCAGCTGGTGAATTGAAAGAGAGAAAACTTGAAACAGCTAGTCGTCCAAATGAAAGACTCAAATGAGTTCGTACTTGTCAGATAAACTCATATAGATTTTTTTAGTTTCTTTATTTAGACTTCGAATTTTTTTTTTATTATTACGTGTTTTTGAAAATTTTTTAGCTCTAGTCATGATTTGTTAGAAATTGCTAGGTAAGTACTAGATTAATTTAATCCTTTTTGGAATTGTTACAATATGCAGATGAAGAATTAAATGGCTCAGCGAGAAATGAACAACCTGTGGATTATCAAAGATTTCACAAGACAGAAATCCTGAGGTAAGGGAGTACTTTTTCCCTACATAGATTTCACAGGAAAATCAATAGAATGCATTTTTTTTTTTTTTTTGGAATTGCCAAAGGGAGCGATTGTAAATGGATGCTAAGAAGGTGCAAATTAATAAGGGAATGAAAAGATGTCCGATCATCAAATTTAGTGGCAGTGCATTTGAGTCATACACTCGCATTTTATGTCGCTATAGAAATCGAGGTCGCCATAAGCCTGAGTGGTTGCAACTTAATGTAAGACTTAAAGGAAGAATATAAGAATAGAAGTATCTAACATTATGTCGCGACATAAATAGAGGTCGCGACATAAATTGAGGTCATGGATCTAACTTCGAGGTCGCATGCAACCATTCTTCAAAAGAGAAGTTCGCGCCGTGGATAACTCAACTAATAAAGACTGGAGGTCAGTACCGATGATAACCTGTCCTCCCACAGCTTACTTATGTCGGAACAAAAACAAGAATAAGTCGCGACATCGGGACAAGTATGCTACCGGGCAAATTTTTTTGCTCTAATTTAATGACAGCGACACAATCGCAGCGCGATGAAATTAAAGTCGGTGACAAGCACAAATAAATGAAGTACGTATACACAACACAATAACGAATTGCAAATCGCGGAGAAAATCCCTCCCTTCCACTACCATCTCCTTCTTTGAAGCAAATACAACCTTTCATCTTCACATATTCTCTATGCTCTAATTCTTGCAAACCCTAAACCCGAACTTCTTCCTAAAACCTTCCGATTTCAATGGCCGAACCTTCAACCCTTTATCCCAAACCCGAGCGAAATCACGGAGGAGTATACTCGGGATTGAAGGGGAAGTTCATCTCGAACTCCGAAAGGGAGAACAGGCCGCTCTAACTGTAAGTTCAACCAAAGCCACAAAGCAAACAAGAGGAAGAAGGGAAAGGAAAAGCAGCGAGAAGAAGAGGAAGACGAGTTCGTCTCAGAAGAGGCTTTCTCCGTCTGGAAAAAGCACTATGCTAGAAAGGGATTTGTAGGAGAAAGAGGTTTCAGCCAACTCATCTCACCATTCAAGGAATTGATAGAGCAACGAGGGTGGGGAGAATTCTGCAACATCAAAAGTCTGGTTATGCAGCAGTCGTCCGAGAATTTTACTCCAACTGGGTCGAGGAAAGAGAACTCGCTTTTATGTTAGAGGAGTCTCGGTGCCTTATGCAGCGAAGACTATTACTGAGATATGATGGAAGGGGATTAAAATGGATCAAAATTCGTTAGCTCGATGAACAACCCTAACCGTGAGAAGCTTGCGAGAAAATTAACAGACGGTAAAGGGCAGTGGAAGAAAGGAAAAGGAGAACAAAAGACCCTGAGCATGGGAGATTTGACAGAGGAGGCAAAGGTGTGGTTCTATTTCTTATCCTCTATTCTGGTCCCTACCAAGCATGCCTACAAAGAGAACAAGAAGCAATCCTTCTCTATGCCATACTGAAGGGATACAAGATCGGGAGCGCCGAACAGCTTATTGAAAATTTATAATGAGGTATCGCGAAGGTATTAAACTGAGCTGATCCTCACTCCAAAGAACCATCACAAGGTTATATTAGTCAAAGAAGGGAATTCTGGGAAGAAGAAGAAGAGGTCCTAAGGTTTCACTCACTCACCTTGACGGAGTCAACAAGGCCAAAGAATCAAAAGAAAAGGGGGTCATAAAGAGAAACATTCGGGTGGATGAAATGAAAAATGCACACAGAAGAAGACACCTTTCCAAGTAGAGCAGATGAAGAAATCTAGAAGCACATCAAGAAGGATACTTTTATGTTTCCGCAGGATGTAGAGCTAAGAAGATGGGTCCCATAGATTTCTCAACTCCACTCGGCTAGCTCTCCCAATAAGGGAACAGAGTTTCAGAGAATCTCGGTGAAAGCCTAAGGAGCCCGCAGCAATAATCAATAATGTGGAAATGCCAATCTGTTCAAGAGCAGCGGAAGAAAGAGAAGAGAAATGGAACTTCCAAATAAGTTTTAGAAGAGGTTTATGAAAAAGAATTGAAGAGTAGCGGATCACATCGGTTAAGAGATGAACAGAAGAGAAGAAGTACATGAAGCTGAGATGAAAAGAAGAGATCAACAATGGGAAGAAGAGATGAGGAGAAAGGAGGAGCAGATAAAAAAGATCCTGGAGCAGAAAGAGGAGAAATTTAAAAAGGAAATGGAAGGAAGAGATCAAGATCTACCGAAGAAGCAGCTAAGTCATGAATCATTCTACAACAATCGCGATGATCGCGATTCTCGCCTCAAACTCATAAAGGATGTGGATGCGATCAAGAAGCAAAAAGACTAAGGAGCAGATCATGGGATCTTCGTTCCTATACACTTCAACAATTCAAGGATTTTGAGTTAAGCACGGCTGATAGATCAAGAGCTTGATGATAGCGATGCCTACATAAGAAAAGTCTGGCTTGAAAATTGGATTTGATTAACAAATAATCTTTTCCAAATTTTTAGAAGTCATGACCTAAAATGGAAACTATTAATCGAACACACTGGAAGTAACAGATATGATTTGAATAAAAAGATTGATCTCACAAATGAATTGATCCCTTGGAAGAGCAGACGAAAGGAGAAATGTCACAGTTAAGAAGAGAACACAAATGAAATTTCCTAAATTCAACTCGCGCCTAATTTGGCTACCCTCGATCCGGATCCTAAACATCTTGCCCTTCAAAAAATAAAAAAAATAGACTTTCCCATTGATTTATCCTTCTTTCCCCCTTTCCCCGATTGTTGTTCTCAACTCCATGTACGGCATCATTAATGTAAAACAAGAAAAGTTGTGAAAGGAAATGTTTGCTTGCTTGCGCTAGCTTGTGTTTTTACTGTTAACTTGTTGAAATTACTTACTGGGACGAATTTGAATGAAAATGCTTGAAATGTCAGTAATCGAATTTGAAGAAGTAGTTTGACTAGAGATAAACTGAACACAAAATAATTGCAAAATCGTGGCATGAATAAAGGAAACTGAATTAGAGTATTTACTGCTCGTTAGATTCAGCTTCTTAGTTGTAAAATTGGAAAATTGGTTATTGGTCGATAGAACAAAACATTTGTTTAAAATAATGGGCATACAAAGGAAGGCACAAGTCTTAAAGAAATAATACATTGGGTCAACAAAACTTATGAAACTTTGACAAGAATTAGGAACATCTTCCTCGGGGGAATTCAGATTTAGATCCACAAATCCCAGAACTTGTTTGATTATCGATTGAGGCTTAAATCCTAGGTGAAAACAAATCATCAGAAATGATAGGGAGCTATCCGCAACTTGAGCCTCAAGCCTACTCCCTCAAAAAAATGTCAATATGCTTGGCATATTCTCTAGTTCCTGATTTAGAAGCCAACAGTTTTGCTTCTTCAACAACAACAATTGAAACTGAAATTCCCTCTTGCAATAAACTAGTGAAAGAACCCAAATTATCCAGCTTCTAGTTCGTAGTTAGGCAGAAAAAGCAAATAAAACAAGTTTGGGGAACAATATCTCTTATTTGATAAGGTCAAGAAGTAAAGAGCCAGTAGTTTTCAGCAAATAAGGAATAAGTTTTGTCTTGTGGCCTATTTCCCTTGAACAATTAAGCTCGTAGGGGTATTTTAACACCCAGCACCCCACCAACCCAGATGGGGAGCTGCTGAACAAAGTTCTCTAAGAGTAATAGGAAAGTCAAGAAGACAAAAAACATCGCACTCATTCCAAATCATAGAGAAGTAAAAGCAAAAGAGTTAAAGAACAGCGAATCACCGAATCAAGTATATGGAAGTCGAGACCATAAAAGAATTCAAAAAGGAGGCAAAGCAAATCTGAGTATAAACCCAAAGAACAAAATGAAAAAGGAGGTTGTTTGAGGCAACAATGTAGAGATATGAAACCGTAATTTACAACCCAAATTTCCATTATCTACCCAATTACCTAAGCCTAACATTACAAGCCCAAAAGACTCCTATTGATTTTGAAGGTTGAACTACCCATAATATTTAGAGATCAATATGAAAAACAAGCACATGACTTTATTAATCAAAGCCTAAGAAACCCAAAAGATTAACTAAATTCAAATATGAAGTTTAAAAAAGGATGATGATCCGCACACAACACAAAGAATAAGACTTGTTGAATAAACCGTTTAAATACATTAGTTTATCAAGAAATTTTGGTGATGAAGTACACCAGCTCGTTTCGCGCATCAAAACTAAATTTGAAATAATAGGATATTCTTAATTCCGCATCGAAGGGCGGAATGAGAAAGAATGTGGAATAAATCATAAAAATGTCCTAAAAATTTTCTAGTTTCTATTTGTTCGAGGACAAACAATTTCTTCTTTTCTTCGTTTGGGACGCCAAAATTTTAAGTTTGGGGGAATTTGATGAGTCCAAAACTCACAGATTTTTAACACATTTTTCTGAGTTTATAAACAGAATAATGATGAATTGTCTGGCAGTAAAACTGATAATTGATCAAATTCCAATTTGCGCAAACACAAAGGAAAATCAAATTTAGCAAAACTGAGAATCACCGGCAAAGCAGACTTCGCATTAAGCTAAACTCGGAACTGAGGTCGACAGAAGTGCAATTTCCAGCAATTCCAAGTCACGAATTTCAATACCTGGGGATTCAAGCAAAGAAACCAAGAGGTGAATAAGGAAGTCGCGGACCCGCAGGCAAGCCGAGACAAAATATGACTGTCGAGAACAAGAAACATCGAAAACGAAGAAGTTCATGTCGCAACATCATTGCGACGTCGCTGTAATAAATCTAAAATGGAGATAAACGGTCATGATACTATCTGGCGCGAGGTCGCACAAGGACGCTATACTACAAAGCCACAAGAACAGCCTTCTTCAGCGCGAAGTCGCAACCACCTTGGAAAGAGCTAATTTGATGTCGCGTACTTTGATAGTAAATAAATAGAATAACAATTGGTTGTCGCAAACAAACTCCAAATCGCATGACCAGGAACTAATGAAGAAGGTATTAAGATGTCGCGACACCACTTCGAGGGTCATGGCTGCACTGAAAGCTTAGCAGTAGACATGGAGGTCATGACACTGATTAGAAGTTGCAACAAAAGATTTTCAAAGAGGCTGAACATAGAGGTCGCGATAGTTAGAACAGATAGAGACATCAAACACCGAATCAGAAGATGTCGCGACGTCCTTCAGTGGTCGCGACATCAGTTGAAGTAAAGGTGAAGTCGCGACGCCCGCGGTCGCGACACCGCCATAATGGTAAAGAAGAAGCCCACGATGGCCCTTCGGGTCGCGACATCCGTTGCAGTGATTATGGTCGCGACGCCCTTCAGTGAGTCACATCACCAGTACGATAATTGAGGTCGCGGGCATTTCCACATTTCACGCCGCGACATCATACTCCAAGAGATGTCAAGACGCGTCACACTTACAATAGTAAAAACTAATTTACATCAAAAGAGCTCATAAGAATAACATTGACGTCGCACGTATGATCGGGCGCAGCGACCTCAAAAGAGCTCACAAGGCAAAGAAGATGTCGCTGACGCCATTCAGCCGCCGCATCAATTACAAGGAACGGTCATGACATTAGGCCGCCTGTCACATCGTAATCCGCGGGGTGTTAAAGGCAAGTCGCTACCGATAAAAGCTTCGCTACAGACGCATCAGAAAACCAAGTCGCGACGCATGATCAAGTCACAATTTCAAGAGAGATCACAATGCAGTAATGCTGAAGTCGACGGCGAAGACAGAAGTCACCATGATCAGAACAGCTCATAAGCAGAATGCTGAAGTCGCGACGCAAGAGAAGCCTACATCGTAATGTTCTCATAAACGTATCGCTGAAGTCGCGACGTAAAAGAGAGGTCGCGACATCAAGGTCGGACAAATAACCGAACGACATGAACAACAAAATGGGCCGCTTATTTTGAACCACAACAGTGTGCATCAGCTAGCCTAACTTCCAAACCTGTATACGCAAATGCTACTCCAAAGCAGGCAAACACAATTTTCTGTAAAGAGAAGTCCTGCAGTCAAGGCTCGTGTGTTTAATTTTCTTTTTTTTTTTCTTTTTTTTCTTTTGTTTTGTCATATTTCTTAGACAGATTTAGAGTAGATTGTTATTTCTTTGAATTTTCCTCGCTGGATCTGATGTTAGTTGTTGAAGTCAGTTTCAATGCGTAATGTTATTTTCTTCAAATTACTCGTCTCGTCTATCCGAAGTCCAAACAAATTTTGGGAATTCAAACTTCAAAATTTCATCTACGTAGTTCTTTTGATCAAGGAGCTACCGTTAGTGTAATGAAGCAATTCTAGAAACCCAGCTTCCGTTGAATTTACTCTCGTTATTAGAATCATCTTTCAAGGTAAATTTGACATCGTAGCTCCAATGAACTCGCACTTGAATCGCTTGCCGGTTTTATTTATTATTAGAGTCTAGATTCAAATATTAGTGTCCTATACCTGTAATAGGATTGTTTCATGCTCTGATTTCCAGGAGGCCCTCTGAGTGACACAAAGAAGGCATTCCTGAGAGTTTTGAACAATATCTAAAGGGTATGCGAACCTAATATTAAGATTCACTGGGGTCAGAATTCTAATCGAGCAATCTTCTTCTCACTTGAACCGAGAATGACAGAACTGACTTTATCACTAAAATGAGCAGAGTTCACCTCGATTCGAACAAAGAAGTTCAATCCCGTGTTAGCAAGGATCTAATCAAGGAAAGAATGAACTGCTCCAATTTTGAGGATGAGAAAACCGGGTGATAGGCAAACCAATGTTTAGCCTATGTCTTAGTGAGCCAGGGTTTATACCCATGCCTGGGTATGAAGTATTGAAAAAGAAAATACCCATAACAAGGCAACTCAGATTAAAAATAGTTATCTAACCCCTCCGCATTCGAGAGAAAATGAAGATTAGATGATGAAATATGCCAAGGAGAGATCCCCGACATGGTGTCACTTCTCTTCCGGACGGATTATAATCAAGTTCGCAGTAAAGCCACGCAGCAGTCTCCAGGTAGCTTGATGTTTCACAACACTAGGCTTTCATGCCCTTTAAAAACTAACCGATTGGTCTATTTCTTTAATTTTTTATTTTAGTTTAAGCATTATTTCATTTTTGTTCTAGTTTACATATTCGCTTCTTCTTATTATTTTGCTGTTAGGTGAATATATCCAATAAACTCAGTCCAAACAGTATGGAGTTTGAGAATGGGTGGCTGATCAGAATTCTTCTATGACCTCCGGTGGATCGACATTCGGGACTTAAATCCACTTTATTACTTGTTTGATCCGGTACATCAAGTAAGTAATCGCTTTTGATCAAACCAGAAAGAAATTAATCAATCCCATTATGAAACCATTTAATTCAAAGATAATGCAAAGAAATAAGTGTATCAAACAAGTTTCATGGTATTATTGTCGGGATTAGACAATAGTCCTCGGTAATAGTGTCATAAATTTGTATATGTCTTTCTTTGTTAAGTCCAAGAAAAAGATATGATAACAAAGAAGTAGGTCGCAAAGATTTACCCAATTAAAGCACACCAAGAGTTTTTCGTTGTTGCATCCTCAACAAAATTGCTCGTTTTAAGATGTAAGAAGGCGGAAGAATGTCAATGTCTATAGAAGCTTCGTGTCATCGTTGTGAAAGATACTTGCTTATTTGTTATCAACAAATATAAAGGGTTGCATACTTGTGTCAATCTTTTATTGAACTGGGACCATCATCAATTGGACTCAAATGTGGTTGCTGCTCATATAAGGGCAATAATTAAGGCACAATTCACATTGACTATGGCTGCTATTCATGGGCAGTGGATGGAGAAACGTAGGGATATGAAATATCATACAAAAGGTGTTGGGATGGAAAGCACAAAGCACTAGATGTATTTATGACTTTTCTCAATATATACATTAGCTGCATGTTTATTTTAGTTATGAGCAAGCAAACTCGATGTGTTGTAATTTAAAAACATGTGACATTAATATAAAACACCAAGATATTCCAACGTGTGTTCTGGTCATTCACCAAGCCATTCTATTGAAGGGGTTCGAAGATTATCGCCCTCAATGAGTATTGATGGTACAATAATTGCATGGGTAGTATAAAAGGCAACGTTATTGATTGTTATCGGGTGTGACAGAAATAATCAGTTGTTTCCATTGGCATTTTCTATTACGTAAGGCTAGAATATTGATAGTCGATAGCCCCCGCATGTATCGTAAATGCAGCAACCTCAACGAACGAGATCAGACATATCCCGACGCATATCCGCATTATGGCGCAATGATCGATCCCTATCTTGGTCACCGCACCATCCCCGCTCTACCACAGATTTGCATGCGCTACTTTGGTAAAGCAATTCTTATGACTGCTCAAAGATAAACTTGAAGAATTTGGTATGCGTAGCAGCCTTAACGAGTATAGAATGCAAAATTCAATACATATGATTACAATTGTGGAGAATTAATTCGGCTAATAACAATGGTCGAGGCACCCTTTCGCTATGGGCACTTTCACACGATGGAGGTCAAAGATATAGGATAATGACAACCAACATTTCGGAGGTATTTAACAGTGTTCTTAAAGGAGCTCATAGCTTACCATTAACTCGCATTAAGCATGGGCTGACCTTCTTCCGTTTCTTAATACGCTTACTTTGTTGCAAGAATGGAACTAGTGCTATAATGATTGCATCCGATGGGCGCTTACCCATATGTTGATGCTCATTCGTGGTTGTGTTGTTAAGGTTGGCTCTGATGCAAATTGGCTCTTACGATCACATATGTGGCCGATTTCATGTCAAGTCATGAGTGGTCAAACGCATCGCCAACTTGCATGACAAAAATGCACATGCAGGAAAGACACTGAGCATATGCATTTGCGAAGCATATCATGCAAAGCATGTCACCGGCGTGTTGATTTTCGCTATTTACAAGGCTACCACACTACGCGCCGAGATTCATGATGCATGGGCAAGCTTGTTTAATCTAATATTCAATGAAGATGAGTGGCTCCTTTATGATGGTCCTACGATTGTATCAATCAGGGGTCAATGAAATCTACATAGGTGGATATCCCAAACAACCCACTGTACAATGAACAAACGTTAGAGGGAAAACTACTATCATGATGGGTCAATAAAACAACCTGGTCACACCGCGCCTTGTAAGAATAAGAAATCAAGTTCAAGTGAAATACCGTGTACAAATAATAATGTAGTTGTTTTTGTATAATACTATACAACGTATTTCCTTTGGATTATGAAATACTTGTGTTCGGTTATTTAAGTAAATGAGACATCAATCATGTATATGTCTATTTTAATTTATTGTCGTTGTAATTAGTAATTGCATTAATTATGTTGATACAATCTCTCCAATGTGTTTTATTAATATTTATATTGCCTTTCAGACATCTAGGTTATAGATATGGCATTCAGAGGGCTTCATGATACAGATCCTTTGGATCCATCTGTGTTGGTATTAAAAGACGTATTACGTAGTCACTTAAAAGATACAGAGTGGGTATGTATTTTATGACTTATCAAATAATATTTCCAGTTGTAACATGTAATTTATATATAATCAATTATAAAATTTTGTTTCTTCGTTGCTTGTAGTTTTTGTAAGTACTCTACCCTCGATAACAGATGAAAGCCTTCATGCATATGTGGAGGATGGATATACGCATTCGTCCATACGTGATCCGCACCCGGATTTTGGCGGTGCATACCTCTGGGCCACATCATGATCGATCGCTTCACTCTATCACTTGTCTCGCCGAGAGATGGCGGCCCGAGACACATAAGTGACATGTGCCCGTCGGAGAGATGACGATCATGTTACAGGATGTTGCTTACTATCCTGCCTCCGTATCGACGGATCCAAACAACACCGGGACATGTGTGCCTGACACATGCCTGTGTGGGAGCTGCTCGGTGTCACCCCACCCGTTGATGCTCTTAAAGGATCCGCTATCTCCATCTTATGGTTATGGGCACCGCTTATCCACCCTCATCGTCCTGATGCATGAGGCCGCTGAAATGAGTTGCCTTGCATCTTTAGCGCTGATGGGTTCCTTCATTTGCGACAGCATGAGCATGCTCATTCGCTTCTCCAACTACTACCAGATTCGGCTACATAATAAGTGACTTTATAAATTTAGGTGGTAGTACTAGCACATACATATCACTTAGCCATGCCGTTTCTATTTGGATCTGTAGACATGGTATTTAGCGTTGTATTATTAACGATATTAGGTATGTAATAGCTTTACACATATATTCATATACACAAAATATCATTAGGTTGCTTACTTTTGTTTATTTTACATCTCAACATGGTCTCGGGAGAGACTCACGTGAAGGCGACCCGATTTAGTTATCAACATATATCCAAAGACTCACCAGCCCCTCTGCCTTAGCATGATGATTTATGCCAATGTCTGATGGAGACCTAGATGAGACCCCTTGACGATGGATTTACCGCTATGTTCGTTGAGCTGCATGCAGCCAAAGTCACTTCCATCAAAGGGTAGGCAGGAGAGTACCTTCGACACGGTGCAAAACCTATCCGATGTAATTCCTCCTATATCAAGACTGTGATGATGCACAAACTCTGATCGTAATGATATATGTAAAAGTATATGGTTTTATAGTACTTCTTTCATATTCACATAAAAGTCTTTGACGTCAAGTGTAATGTAAGGTCTTATGGCAGCCATATGTCGAGAGTCGTTAACCAACTTCCAGATATCCGCTTAGTCGATCGTGATCCGGCGACGATGTCCCACTTATATAAGTTTCAAGACCCTGAGTGGCATCGCCTCCAGAGCAGTCTTGCGCCAGTTTGGGCTACACCATGAGATACCTCCATCTTGCTCTTATGATCTCAATGAATTACATATAGTGGATGCACGGACTCCACACTGGGAGAGATCAACACGATCATGCTCCATATACATTGTCATGGGATACGCGAGCAGTAGATCATCACCGACACCCCTATGGTATAAGGATGGACTTCCATGATTCATATATGCAAAGGGTATTGTCATATTACACAACATTTATGACACCACCACTCTACAGTGGATCGATATAAGGTTCCATACTACAAATTTATCATCGTAAGGCCTTGGTAAGTTAGAGTCCTTATTTCTAAAGTAAGCTTCAAATTTGAATCAATGCATTATGCATTTATAATTCTTGGTTGGTTCATTTAGATCTCTTCCTAATTTTGGATGACATAGCTATCGCTGTCGATGCTACTACCTCGCTTGGTGTACGACTTACATCATATTGCTAGATCAAGAAACATACCCAGATCTGAAGAATAGCATCACATCATCTGGCCATTTATATGAGGCATTCACATCACATGGACTATCCATTATCCGCAGTCAACCATCCAAAAGACGTATGTACCATTCGAGGTAGAGGGAGAGGAGAGTTAACGGCGGTAAGGTCGTGGTCGAGATGGTAGGTTAGTCAAGGTCGATGGTGAGGGGAGGTCGGCAATAATCCACTATCTTACCCAACTGGACAGCCCCCCATACTCTACCCATCACCTAAGATTTTATAATCCTTACACTTATATACATCACTTCCATACCCCCAAACACTTACACATCATATCTGATGTCTCAGAGCCGCCCAAAGCAAAGATATCACCTTATCATCCCACCTTATCATCCCCTACATCAAGCCTCCCACGATGACACCATCTCGACCTTGTATCGCAGTTGGGTGCACTCAACTAGGCGACCTCGTGCTCCATGGATACGTCTTCGGGAGTACTTTATCCCATCATCAGCTCCTCGCTCCATCATTCACTCGGCCTTCACCATAGAGATTACAATGACCCTATAGATCGATTAGCTAGCGTATTCTAGGTGTCGCCTTAAGAGAAGAAATATAAAGATGTTATCTGTGGGGATTCATTGATATATTTTTGATATTTATATATTGATATTCAGTTTTACAATTGTTTATATTATGTTGACGGTATATGCATGGAGGTCATAATCTACAGTGTTCTACTAGTGTGGCTGTCATATGATTCTTTGATAATCGTAAAGTCGTGCTCGCTAAGATCTTAGTTTATGTTCTCGTGTTTTTGTTTCTTTTGTATGTGTCTGGGGCAACTCGTTGTATACATCCCGTATACTCTTTTTTAGGGGTCGCTACAAATTCTCGTTTCATTGAGCTCCTTTGCTTATCAAAAATTATATGACAAAGCTCCATGATACCATTTCTAAACACATATTTATGTTCTTTTGTTTTATCAAATGCATAATGACTAGTCCATTTTCAAAAGAAAAATGAGGCTCTTTTTTTTTTTTAGCGGCAAGATACTAAAAACGCAACGAAACCAATACAAGGATAAGTTGACTAATCAAATCAAATGAATCAATCGATCGATGTCTCTTTAACTGATGTTTTAGTTTCTATGATATGCGGCGGAAATTGGATTTCATAAGTATTTCTTGGCCTTAAAACCCAATTCTTAGCCCTGATTTTTACCTCTAATTAGATTGCGATTCATGGCGAGGCTTCCAAGAAAACTATCGATGTTTCCTTCTTCCCCTTCATGGGCTACTAACCCTCAAAGATATTCTAATTCATTTTATTTTTATTTTAAATTAAAAAAAAAAACTTAAATATGGGAGGGAATAATTACAAAATAGTCTAATTTTTAAACAAATACTTATTAGAAATAAATTTTATTTGATCTAGTTATCAAATAAATTAACTCACCATTGAGTATTAGAAACAAATACAATCGCGAATTATATATTTGAAAATGTATTAATATTATAAATTCAAAATTTTAGTTATCAAATTTCTAAAGATTTTAGAAATATTATTATGGATATTTATCAATCATCTTTACAAAATTAGAAATAAATATTAAATAATCCATCATGTGGCTTTCCTATGACCTCGTCATCTTCAGGTCGTTATGTAATTGTTCAATAAGTTAATATTACATCAAATACTTCTAGTTATCTAGTTGAGAAAATTATAAATTCTAATTTATTATATCTAGTACTCAAAATATGTATATAAATTTATATATTATCAAACCAAATTTCTACAAATGATATCAAATATAAACTAATGTGAATCAAACGAAATTAATTATGCACAACAAATGTCACGCAACAAAGATTAATTAAGAATTTCATTTCCAATTGTCGCTGTCCATGAGAGTGGCATTTGGCATCCATACACTGTCGCCTTATGATCGATCATGCGCTTTTATGAATTTCCAAGGCATTACTTAACTACTTTGTAATTATTTTGTTTCAAACTAATTTAATAATCTTTTTTTTTCAAATCCAAATTATTTCCATCAAAACTCTCAATCTATCCCGAACACTGTTTTCTTAAACTGATTCATGGGGAAGTTTGACATTTGTTTGTTGATTTTTTATGGTTGATGACGGTTTTCTTATGCTCTACTATGTGGATTTCTTTGGAGTTATATAAGAGCAAAACCATGGAAGTGATTGTTATTGTTAATACAATTAAAGATAAAAGCTAGGCTTGTAATTCTAAAATAATCCTTCTAGCTGAACCTCTTAGGCCTTTTTTTTAAAGGCCCGTCCACCCTTAAAGGCATGTTGATCAACTCCTGAACTTACTTGACCAGCCCTTTAACAACCTTCAGGCCCATTAGGTATTACCCACTTAAGCCCAATTAGGCCCAACCTACACTATTCCAACCCATCTATCAGACTCTGTCCACCAGGTTCAATCCATTATATTCTAACACACTTACTAATATTCCAATCCTATCTAGGTCTAACCCACTTAAGCCCACTTAGGTCCAAACCCATTATATTCCAACCTATACTTATTATGATTCTAACCTAATAGATCCAACCCATTTGGTCTCATTGCTATGTCACCCACTCCTGCCATGTCACACACCCTCAAAAATACAAGAGTCCTGAAACGATAAGAATATATGAGATTGAACCAATGATCCCATATATTGTCAATAGTTGATCTTAGGTGACTATCAAACTAACAACTTCGTGACATATACTTTTATTTCTTTTTGTTTTTGTTTTTACTTATATTACTATTTTAATATTTTTAAAAATGAATGTTCTAAATTACTCCTTACACCTTGGGAAAATTCATTTTCTTTCAAATTCTAACTCCTAATTTCCAAACTTCAAAACCTTAATTTTTAAAATTCAAATCCTAATTTTCAAAATTTAGGTCCTTTACTTCAAAATTCAATTTCTGAACTATCTGAATCCTCAAATTTTCAAATTAAAAATTCCTCAATTTCTTAAACTTTAACTTCTAATTTTCAAAACTTCACTTCAAATTAGTTTCAAATGTCCCAAAATGACGTGATTAATTCTATAGTTCCTATAAATATGATTTTGTGGAGTTAATTTATATAATGTATGGTCTGATGTTTGGATTTTGCATGAATATTTTTAATGTTTAAGAGAGACCCAACTTCTTAGGGGTTTAGAGGTGTTGTGCTTCTATTGTATCTTCTCGATAAAGAACTCCAACCTCATCTAGACTCCGATTTTCCTGCACTGGCATTTCCTTCTTATCACAGAGTCATATTTTAGATTTTTTATTTTGTTTTCCCTTTTAAAATAAAACAAAATTAAGTGACACTCTAAACCGTTTTCTAGAAATTGTTTTTCAAAATAAGAAACGAGTCTCGCGTTTTTAGTGGGAAAAACATAATAGCAAAACATGGCCCATAAGGGGGTTTGACGGATAAAAATGCACAAATGTTTTTGAAGTTTAATGTGTATGTTCCACTTTGTCTCGAACTCTTTTTTTTTTTTTGTTCCAAAATACCTGACATTTACTTGTATAACCAACCTGACTTTACTATTATGAAATGTCGATAGATACAAACACTTTAATAGTTTTTCTACCATTTAAAACACTCAACGCGTTAGAGTTTTAAGCCTGGCGTGACGTCATTTTAATAACATGATGGACATGTAAAGTGATTCTTTTGGGGTGTTTGGTTCGTAAGCCAAACATCGCTTTAGGTAATGATTACCTTCTCTGAGACATTGCCACATCACAGACAAATAACACTACCTAAGGTTGTTTATTGAAACAAATATATAACATAAACTTGTTATTCATACTAGTTTGTGTCATTAAATTAACCATTTGACATCAGTTGCCCTTATATACATGAAAGCAACTATCTTCTAATTATTTTTTCTTAGTAAACATTGGCTATGGTTGGTGCGTATTGTCATTATAACCATATCAACTCCTGATCATATACCACACCTCTAGATTAGTTCCTTCTCCACCATATATCTGGTATGACACTAGCCATGGATTAGTATGTTGAATTAGTATGACAAATGATTTAGTTAGAATGAAAGAATCACCAAAACACAAGGATGAGATACCAAAGGCTGTTCAAATGTAGTCACCAAACATCCAAAAAATAGTTCCACATATTTGAGCAATGAATGTATCTAATAGTTAACTAGTCTAAATAAATACACATACTATCACAAAGCTCAACAACACATCAATCATGTTGTCATTCCCGTGAACTATTCAAAGGGGCAAAGGAAGATCTCAGAGAACACTCAAAGAAACACATAAATTATGTATCTCTGAAAGCAAGTTCAATTCGTAGTATCGATTGATGCCCCAAGTTTGTAAATAATCGCAACTAGAGATTTGTTAAGTTCCCAAAGAATTTGCATAAAACTTATTAGACAAGTTACTTTCTGATGAAATTGATGACTAGAACCTGGTCCATACTATAAGTGCACAGGTCAACAAGTGGTAAAGTAGATATTTAAGTCCAGATATCATACCCACAGGGATCGATAAGAAATTTCATAGATTAAGTACTCAAACTACCTATGACACACTATTTGAACTCAATTTCTACATCTGCAGAATTGATCTTTATTCAAACAGAGTAAATATATTTAACGCCAAAATAAGAATCATCCGCATTTTAAACTAGTACTTTCTCCGATCTAGAACAACTGGACAAAGTGAATTAATAACAGATTTATTTAGCTTGCACATTGTTCATAAAAACAAATTTGTTATGGGTTGAATTTGAATCATTCAAGGGTATGTTAGTACATCGACTCAAAACCTTCAACTTCACCATACATTTCAATAATTTAGACTACTGTGTTCCAAACCAGGACAACATGTGTCTAAAAACTACTTTATGATCCGATTCCCTTTAAGACCTTGATAACTTCCAAAACCAGACTCTTCAACCAATTCTAGGGACTTAAGTTAATCATCTCAAAACCAAAAGAACTCTTCTATACTACCTAATCTATCACTTTGTAGATTAACCACATTCTATTTCTATTGACAAAAACAAATATTTGATTAAAATGAGACAAGCTCTTAAAATATTAATTTCATGTACCAAGGATCACTATTTCTAGCCTCAAAGAACACACCAAATTTGGGTCAATGAGATCCAATAGGTGTGTTGGAAAAATTCCTTTGGTTTGGTTAATGGAATTAATACATCAAACAAAAGAAAAATACATATTTAAACTAATTATGTCAATTCAAAATTTAACACCACAACCCACGTTAAAGCTTTTCAAACATAATAATCACATCACCAACCGCCCATGTGGATTTAACCTACCATCGACTACATAACAATGACAAGTTATTTAAATAAGTCAATTATGATCATAATCAAGAAAATGATGAAGAAAAATTCAAACAATGTTTTCTGCTTTACTACAAGTTCAAACAGTGAATGGAGCTTGATTTTCAAGAATCTCTCCACAAAAACTCAACTCAGATAAACTATTCTAATGAAAAAAATGAAAAATTAAGAAAAAGAAAAATAAGAAAACTATTTACAAAACTTTATTCTCTATAGTTCTACTTTTTCTCGTTTCAAATTTGTTTCTACTTAACTCCTCTAACTCTAGATTCCGCTCTTCATACTTTTCTCGCACCCTATCTCTTTCTATTTATAATCCAATCATCGCTGGGGCCAGAATTGCTGAAAAATTTTCAGGACTTTAATGCAAGCCCATAGGATGATTTATTGCGACAAGAGTTACAATGTCGCAACATTGTTGCGCCTCATATATGTCTTTAGTATTGTCGTGAGGTTGTCGCGACACTCCACTGATGATTTGCCTTTGATACTGAATTTAGATTGTCGTGACATTATGTCGATTGGTTCTGCTGGAGCATTGCTCCTAAACTGTGCTTCAATATTTGTCGCTTATTAATCCTTAATGCAAACTATTGATCGAATAATTATCGCAACACAAATAAATTTGTCGCAACATAATGAGTTATCATCGGTCTTCGTGGAAGTCGGATAATCGCCGTGACATTTCTAATCGAACGTTCCTTTTTAGATGATGTTAAGTACAAGATTTTGAATGCTGCAAACAATGCTTTGCCATTTTCCAGTTTGACTTTCTTTGTTGTCGTGACATAAATTGCAATGTAGCGACATATCTTTTGTCATATGCCTTCAATCTTTTCAGCATTTTTTCTTGCTATTTTTTCTTCCTTCGATCTTGATTCCTACAAAACAGTAATTTTGATGAAGATTCCATAATTTTGCATTAAAATAAGTATTAAGGCATCAATTATAAATGCAAAAATGGACTTAAAGCTATATGAGTTTACACTACATAATAGAACTAAGACATTAGCAAAGCAAATTTTCTAACCAAAATGTATCCATTTCACATCTGAATTTTAAGGCTCGCTGCTTTCATTTCAAACCAAAATCGTGGCAATTAATGAACCTGATCCAACATTATTTCCATCTTGGAAATCAAAGCTTGGCCTATATGAAATGGCATCAGACAGTTGCTTCACCAAATAATCCCTCTAAAATGCCTTTGGCAATGTAAAGAAGGGCTCAACCTTGTGTGCATCCTTAAGGATGTACTCCCTAGCTGTAAGACCCGAGAAAATTCCAATTTTCTGAAAAAAATGGTAAAACGATAATTTTGGTAAAAATCCGAAATTTTTCTAGATCCTCTGACGATGAAACCAGATCCACCCATTCAACTGCCTCATGAAACATAGCCACCACTTCGACTTCATCGACCTCGAGATGTCAATTTCACGCTTTTCGAGGCACCGAGTGTCAAAAGCCGAAACGGTTTTCGAGAGACATGTGATGTGATAAAGTCACCTACTACATGTTCGCGGACACATGTTGCAAGATTAGAGAGATGATGAAATGGACTCACCCAGATAGTGCTATCAAAATCTAGAAAAAGGGACATGATGGAATTCCTCTTTGAATTGTTAATGAGATAAGACAAAACGTGAATTCGTGTGATTTTTATGATGCTGAGTATCCAAATGAATTTTTTGTGTTTGCTAATTAAATTCATGTGAGCTTAATTCGCATGATGTGGAAAATTAAATAACATGATTGATGTGAGTAAATTATGTTAATATATGCATGTGAATTGTATTAGCATAAATTATTTGAATTATATAATGTATTTCACATGACTGTATAAACTTAATATTAGCAAAGCAAGAAAACAGTATTTATACGAATTAAACAAAATAGAAAACGTTTAGAAAGGAATTTGACTGAAGATTTCTCAAGAATCGTCGAGGACGCCCACACCACTTCCTGATGAGGACCAGGATCGTTTGAGAGTTATCCAGCAATTCTGCCTCTGAGGGTAGTCCACGGTTTTACCGAATTTAGTGAGTTTCAAAGAAACAAGTTTCTTGTTTTGTAACCTGAATATTTTTAATTCGCATTCCATTAGTATTATGAGGAGTTTGAGAGGATCTGGACATGGTATTGGTCATGTAGACATTCGAGTAGGTTCAAGGAAATTTCTTGGCCCACTTGTTATTATAACATGCACTTGGGGTAAGGAAACCATAGTAAATTATCACTATCAGCTTGTTTCAAATTTGTCGAGGGATCACCATTTGCACATGAGTGTGTGAAGGAGGCTCACTCTCACTGAGGGTCAAGCAGCAGAAGATCGCCAGGCTTTGGCATTTTTATTTTGTATAACACAAATAGAATTGTAAATTTTAATATATGTTGAATTAATATAATAAACTGAACCATGTGAATATCATTGTGATATATTTTGTGAGTATTTACCGGGCCCATGCCATTATTTGTTCATGATATGGACCCTGTGGTGGTCATCAAACTTGTCAGGGATAGCCTGTACCGGCAAGCTCCCTCGCATAAAGAGATTCGCCCGATTTCAGACAGGCTGAAACACCTGCATTCATGACATTTATTCTTCATAGTGTCGACCAAGTTGTCAACTGATCTCCTGCTCAATAAATAATTAGCAATCCATGATTTCTTGCCTAGAATAGCTAGGTAGTTCCATTATCTCATTAGATATCCTCATTCTTCTATCAGCTTCACTCTAGTTTGTTTCTTTTGAATAGGTGTACCCCATTTCCTCATTAGCCTCCTTAAAATTAGTAACATACTCATGGATTTCTCCCACTAAGTCACTCAAAACATCATCATTCTTCCCTCTCTTCTTGCTAGTGGCTTGTTTCTTACGTGGTTAACAAACAGAGGCATCTAGAGTATCCATATCAAACTTTTTTGTTTCACCTCTTACAGATTCTTCGTCTTCTTATCCTCCAACTTCTCCCCATGTTTCATCTACTACATACTCAAATGCGTCAATCTCCTCATTACATAAATTAATTTCTTCTATAGTATTAGTTGGGGTTTTTGCACCAACCCCTGTTGCATGGTCTTTCCCCTACACAAGCATCAAGTCATCAAGGTTGGGGGAACTATTTTTTCCTCAAACCAATTATAGTCGGATGGCTTTAAATTAGAAAAGACAATTTGAAAAAAAAAAAAGGCAGTTAGTTTGGAAAACCAAAAAATGCAATCAGTGTGGGAAAAAAAAATTCAATTTTGTAAGTTTAATAGACTTAACCTTCACCCAATCATCGAAGACATCCTTCGTCTTAGTAATGCACTTCTCAATATCGTTCCACCCAAATCCACTTCTATGATTCAACATTTTGTTGAGAACGTGGAATTGCCTCTTCAATAGCTTGTACCTTGACTCAATATGAGGAGTGGCTTTCAAATTGCTTGATGTCATTTTTTCAGCCATGAGTTTCTCTAAATGTTGCAAGTAACCAGTCCTAAAACCATTCTCGCCCTTCCAAGATGGATCCTTGGTCAACTCAACAAGTCAATCAACTAATGCAACATCCTCTATTTCGTCTTATGGTGCTCAAGCATAAGTATTCTTTTGCTACTCTTGGTCACTTAGTTCTTTCCATCCATTGCACCATAAAATGACATCCGACTGTTCTAATGCAAGTGAAACAAAAACAATACTTCTTACAATGTGATAATCAAATTAACATTTGAAACCAAATACAACAAATATCCAAATACAAAAAAATTTAATAAAATTATTCAAATAGAAAAAACAAACATTGTTCATACAATATTCCAATACATCCAAATACAACATATTCTTCACAAAACACAAAAATAAAAACACACAACCAACTAATCAACTTAATCTGATTGATGACTACCAAGTAAAGAATATCTCATTTGCAAGTCTGTCCCCTCCATTCACCCAAATATTAACTTATAAATGCCCCATCAAATTATCATCATCATCATTTTCTCGCGTTTGACTCAAGGAAACCAACCTCACTCTCTATTGACTAATGTCGCTCAAATCTAATGAAATTATGGAGAATTCAACAAGCATATATTATTCTATTACTGAGTCTTAACAAAGTTTAAATGACTTTTCACCAAAAGCCCTTCTAGCCTTTTAAACTACCATATAACTCCTTAATGCAATTTTGTGTCATAAGAGCCATGAAGTACCTTGGTTGTTGTAGGTTTGGTAACCTTGCTTTATTCAATTAAGTGGTATCTTTGACCTATATATGGTGCCAAAAATCCTTCCCCATTTTGTGTATCCAGTATCACACAAATGATAATTGCCTATATATATATATATATATATATATGATGCTTTTCAACCTAACTAGGGCCGGAGCGCATAGGGTCCCAATGGGACCCGGATTGTCGATGGGTTAGATTGCGCTCGACTCGTTCCGCTGAAATAGGATCGCGCAAAACAAGAAAGGCGCCTGCAGGCTTCGCCCAGGCCATCCGATGCCCAAGCCGTCCCGTAGAGAAAGGGATGGACCGCTTAGAAAGCAATGTTACGCATCGCGATACACATGACCTTTCACCGATGGGGTGGCCTTGTATTTATAGCGTAGATGTTCAACCAATTGATGGTGACTAGATTCACTCCTACTGACGATATTTTTTGTTATCGGTATCTGACGGTAAAGGATAGAAAGAGCAAATTTTTATTCGGGATAATCTTCCTTCCTTGGCTAGCAGTGAGGTTTGGCTGGGATTTGTGGAATAATATATTATTAGGGGATTATTCTATTTATGTACCTATGGAGATCTCCCTTAATCGATCTTTTGGGGCCAAGCAATGAACCCCGCTCGATCGCACCAAAGGCTTGAATGTCAAGAAGTGCGTTCGAATGTTTCAATGGGCATGTTTCCTTTGGGGTTTAATGAGTGGGCCTCGAGTGTTTGTCGTTTCGTTCGCTCGCAAATGGGCCTAAGCCTATCAACCATTGAATGTCCCCCGCTTTGAAGGTACATATTACCGGGTAGTGCGCTGTAACTTGTCTCTCTTCGTGCAATTTCCACTTGTCTCGTCTGGTTGATTAGTTAGCTTGGTCACACATCACTATCCATGACACTGATGACCCTTCGGCCTCGCCCCACTCCACCCCCGCCCGCCCGGGCTCTCTTCTGCACATCCTCTCGTCTCAGGTGCCTCCTCGCTCCCGGACCTTTCGCCTCTCACGGCCCACTCCTCTTCTTAGTCTCCACCGTACTTTGCAGCTCCTTCTCTAGTGTCTTTCTTGGTCTCTTTTCGGGCGATACGACGAGACGCTAGGGTTGGGTTGACCGAATTTTATTTTCATTATTTATTTCCTTCATCATGGTCCCGTCGTTTCTTCTTATCTAATGACGATGGTGACTTCAACTATTGGGTCGGGGTTCGGACGATCCGCTGTCTTTGAATCAGCTTCGTCGGGCTGAACTGAGATACCCCGTAGGTGCCTCCTTCCCTTGGACAAGGGTAAGGAAAAAGTGAACTTAATTAAATAATTCGGGGGTCAATACCTAAGATCCGCTCAAAGATGCTTTAACCGGTGGGACCTAAAGAAGGCCTGCTTCTTCATATGGGGCCATCTTTTCCAGACGTTATCAACCTCCTTCTGTCGTGCGTGGTTCCCCGACGCTTGACCCCATGTGGTCCTTGCCTAAGATGGTGTGTACTCTCTTCAAGTGGCCTCTCTCGATAATCCAGCCTTCGCTTCTTCCTCCGCATCCCTTCATAAAAAAGTGGGTTTCAGAAGACTTAACAAGTCTGGTCCTTTCCCAACTCGCGCCCAATGGTCAGTACTTGGTTGGTTTGTTGGTTTTTTAGGGAAAGGGGGCTCTGTCCCTTGATATTTCCTTTCGCTTTACCTTAACTCGAAAGAGCATCCGAGGGCTTTCTTTATTTTTCTAGGCGTTCTGGTGCTCCTCTGGTGATTTCCAATTTTCCCTCCTCCCACAGGCTGTGGAAGGATGCTACTTCTTCTACGCCTATAAATTGGAGTATGACCCCTCTCGACAGAGACAACACCGGGTGTTCCGGCTCGACCACCCCGAATCTCTTCGTGAGCGTCTGCCTGCTTTTGGTTATAACTCGTGTGTGGTCACCGGGCATCTCCGATTCATGTCGTTTACGTGTTTCCTCAGTGCTCGACCGATCCCGCTACTGGAAGATAACGTACAGTGTTGGTGTTACCGAGTGTCCTTCTTGTCCTTATTGTCGATCAAGTCGACGTTCCCTGGCCCCGAGTTTGAGGTCCACTGCTTCCTTCTTGAGGCCTTCACCTCCTTCCACCATGAAAGTTCCTCCCGTCGGGTCTCCGCCGCCAAACCCAGACTGTGTGGGAATTGTTGGCCCAATTGAGATGGTGTCTCTAAGCCCCTGAGCCGAAACGAAAAACCCTGACCGTTAAAAGATCCACCGCCTTGGTCAAAGTTCGGTCGGGGCATCTTCATCTTCCCCGCCTACTCGTGTCCATAACCGGATCGTGCAACGCCCGGCAAGGCTCCTATAGTCTTGAGTTCGTGGGTCCTAGTTCGGTCTCGTCGCGAGGCAAGGTCCTCAGGTGGAGGCCATTGAGCAGCCGCTGGCGATCATGCCCATTACTGTTTGGAATCCGCCGACGAGGAGTGTCAGGTCGCCTCCTCGAAGGGCAGAAGAGTTAAGGAGGAAAGATCCTAATCCAAAATCTGGGCGAACAGACTTGAACCCCATTTTCACAATGCCACCCGCGCAGGCGCACCGTCCATTCTGGCGATTCGATCTCTGAGGGTCAAGGTCGCCCGCTGGATGAGGCCTCAGCCCTATCTCTCTGTGGGGTCGCTCCGTAGTTCCCGTACCTGTCATATTTGATTCCATTTTGAGTCGAAGCTTCGAACTTGCATTAGGAGATGCTGATTCTATGTCAAGTGTGCAGGTGGCTACCATTTGAAGGGTTTGGCCAAAGGCCAAACTAAGCTTAAGGCCATGTCAAGGTTGCCCGGCTTATAAGGCGAGGGGGTGGCTTTCCCCTCAAGATCCACGGTCGAGTCATGAGGTCGTGCAACATATGGTCGGTAGCGCGAAGCACAAATCGACTTGAAGACACGCCCACCCACTCTGTAAATGAGGCAGGCATCATGCCCGAACAAATTGATAATCTTCGCTGTTAGCCCAGGAGGCCCGTGGATGATTCGAGGGTCGCGGCAATCCACTCTGATGGAGGCTGGACGGCGCGCCGCCCCGCATGAACTTGGGATGACAGTGACGGGTTTCTACATCCTAAGGCGAAGCCGAGTCTAAGGAAGAACTGCGTGCGATCAAAGACGATCTGCATGATAAGACGACGCTATTGGACGAGGCTCGTCGCGAGGCTACAAAGGTAGTCAGCTCGGTGGAGCACCTGACTGAGGAGTGTCGCGGGCTGCGTGGGGATCTTCATCAGCAAATAACTTTGGTGGCTCTGGACGCGGTTATTGAAGATCCACCAGGTCGTTCACCGAACGGTCTCGTGGTTTGCCTTTCGTAAGAGGCTATCGCCAATGCCTATTCCTACCGGATTTCAACTCTCGACCTTCCCAACACAGGAGGATGGCGGTCCTTCTTCATCGGGACATCCCGAGAACCGGCACCTCGGCCGAGGCCCACCCCCTTACCGGGCCCGCTCCTTCATGCTCGATCTTCAGGTATCTTCGCCCGTCCGATGCCTGCCGCTTTTCTCTTTTTTTTTTTTTATGTATTTTTGTTTCGCCTAGACCCAAGACATACGTAGAATTTGGTCCCGATGAATACTCATTTTCGCACTCACTTCTTTCGCCTCTACTTGTGCTCTTCTCAACGTTTGGGTTACATGGCCTGAGGTGGGCGGTTGAGCTTGTCAAATTGTGTTGTTGGGTTCCCGACGCGCACAATCTCGAAGTTGATCCGACCAAGGGTCGTATGGCTCATGCGAGTGAGCCAGCCCGCCATGAGCCTACCGCCCAGTTCACAGCCGATTTGCCCGGAAGTTGAACCGGATGTCTAGGCCGTATGGCCAAAGGTAGAACGGTTAAGCTCGCCAATGAGTCGTTGGGCTCGCTTGGCACGATTAACAGTTAATCGATTCCTAGCGCCGCGTGGCCTGTGTGGGTTCGTTTAAGCTCGCTAATGAGCTGCTGGGTCTTCGCGGGGTTTCGATTTGCCCGAGTCGAATCGATTCCTAGGCCGCGCGCGGGCCTGTGGAACGGTTAAGTTCTGCCAATGTGAGCTGCCAGTTCAGCTCATCGGTTTGTCGGTCGAACCGACTTCTAGGTCGCGTGGGGTCTTCAGGTGGAACTGCTAAGCTCGCCGGTCCGAAGTCATTGGCTCGAGCTATGGTCGAGGGCGATATAGCTCCAGCCGATCCGACTCGGGTAGCGTGACTGCGCGTAGTAGACGAACCGCCAGCGGAAATACCGAGCCCGCACTCGGCGCGATGTAGCCCGAGTCGATCCTGATTCCTCAGTAAATGGGTGACTCAGCAGAGTGAAGAATCGTCAAAAGTGAGCCGCCGGGCCTGGCGCCGAGGCCGAGTGGCGATGTAGCCCCGAGCTAATCCGACTCTTAGGTAGCGTGACTGCGCGCAGTAGACGAACTCGGCCAAAGTGAGCCGCCAGCCCGGCCGAGGCCGGTGGCGCGATCGCCCCGAAAGATCCGACCCTTAGGTAGCGCACCGCGGTAGAGTACAACCGCCAAGTGAGCCGCCCGGCGCTGAGGCCGAGCGTGGCCACGTGGCCCGAAAGCATCCGACTGCAGCGTGATCTCAGCGTAGTAGACGAACTCGCCAAAGTGAGCCGCCGGGTCTTCGGCCTCGCGGGTCGAGCATGGAGGTACTGAAATGGACATGATTCGTGAAGCGACCTCAGGCGGTACAACTCAGCCAAGTGAGTCATTGGCTCGGCACAGGCCGAAAGGGCTATGTATCCCGAGCCGACCGACCAGCGACCAGGAGTAGACGAACTCGGCTAAAGTGAGCCGCCGGGCCCGGCCGCCGCGGGCCGAGCGGCGATATACCGAAGTGATCCGACTCTCAAAGCTGGCGCGGACTCGTGCGCAGTGGTCTAACCCGCCGGCAGAGCTCGTCGCCCGGCACACTTCCGATTTTGTTGGAAAGGTGCTACGCCTTTAACGCCACTATGGAGAATTCGAACGCTTGTTAATTTTTGAACGTTTGCCTCCTTATAAACGTATAGCTCCATTGCTACGGAGTTTCTCACCTTGAATATTCCGTCTTCGTGTGGTACCGAATTTGCGCAAGATGAAGCTAAAATCTGATTGTTCATTGGGATCCAATTGAAGATTCGTTCAAACTACCGACCTCCGTTTGTGGAGTTGTGTTTTTCCCAGTCTCCCTTTATGGGAATCTATGTTATTCCCTAGCTTCAGGTTAGGAATGTGTTTGAGAGAGCGCCTTCTTATGCTTTTCGTCTTCTCCATTTTCGTTTCTTTCTTCTTCTTCCTTTTTTTCTTTCTCCTTCTCCTTCTTTTTTCTATCTTTTCCACATCCTTACTCTCCCTTCATTTCTTTCCGCACAAACTCCTTCCATCCCTTTTTTCTTCTCTTTCTCATTTTCCACCTTTTCTTCCCTTTATTTCTATCTTGTTTTCTTTTCCTCTCTTTCTTCCCGTTTTTTTTTTTCATTTTTTTTAAGGAACTGCTTGTACTCGAAAGTGCTTCCAAGATGCCACTGGATGACACACTACTGTAATTGAATGTACTTAATTGAATTAAAGAGAGAGACTTTTCCTTTATGTCTAAGTGAGCTTTTCATTCTATGTAATTTTTCTGAGCACTGTATGTCTAAGTTGCTTGTGACGCCTTAACAAAATAATGCAATGGTCGACCGTTAACCGAAATTGATAAACCATTTAAGATTACAAAACCAAGGTCTACCGATAAAAAAACGTTTAAGATGTTCGTAAAACATTCCAGAAATGCATGCTAAGTAAATCCTTCTCCCTCCCTCCCTCGTTTGAGATCATAATTGCCCCGGTCTCGGACGACTCGAGATATGATATAGGGGCCTTCCCAAATGGGACCCACTTCCCATGTGGCTGATCGCCTGGCCGGCAGCGCTTTAAGACCAAATCACCCCGGTATGTAGCTTCGGGTTTGACTTTCGTCAGAGTACCTCGGCCTTCCTTGCGCCTCCCACGCTTTGTGAACCTCGCCTGGCGAGCCATCTAAGAGATCCAAATTTAGACGGAGCCTGGCCATTATGCTTCACCGTTGCTAATCTCGATCCGGGGACTTTAATCCGACTCGATAGGGGCTACATTCGGCTTCATGTCAAGGCTAAAGGTGCATTTGTGGTTCTAGTTGCCGATTTCTCGTGTCGGGTCTCGTAGGCCCATAGCACCTCTGAGAGGTAATCTACCCATTTTCCTTTAGATCTTCCAATTTGGTCTCAATGCGGCCTATAGCCTGGAGCAGGATTCTCGCCTGTCCGTTGGGATCAGCAGGATGTGCTGAGACGTGTAATAATTTTAATTCCAGCTCTAGCACGTAAATCTCCGAATTTGGCATTGTCAAACTGTTTTACGTTGTCCGATACCAGCATACTCGGGAGACTAAACCTCGCATATAATGTGTCCCATAACGCCGCATATCTGCTCAGGATTGTAGCTAAAGGTTCTACCACAATTTGGTGAAGTAATCTAACATGACGATGATGAATTTACATCGCCCTTCCCAAGCGCAGGTCCCAAAGATGTCCAAACCTCATCACCGGGAAGCGGCCGTGGGCCTTGATCGACGCCAAGGCCCGTATGGAGGCGCAGATCTCGCGTGCTCCCGGCGATCCCGCATTTCTTCACCAGGTCGGTCAAGGCTCTTGAATATTAATGGGCCGTGAGGGGTATCCCCGGGCTCCTCAAGACCTTTCCTTCCAATGCTCGAAGTCTGATATGACTTCGCATACCTCGTGTACTTCTTTAGCACGTATTCAATGTTTTTCCCGCGATGCACTTAAGGATAGGTGTGGAAGAATCCTTTAGTTAGGCTTCCCCTTGTGATTAGTAAACCCGGCGCACTGCCCTTACTTTAATCGCTTCTTCGGGTCGTCAGGTAGATGTCCGTCTATTATATAATCCCAAACGTCCATCCAATCCCGACTTAATTCGACCGGGCAACCTCCACGCCGCAGATCGATAGAGGGCTCCGCCAGTATCTCTACGTGTATCGACCGAGGTCTCCCCCCGTAAGGTCGTTCCTAACTTCGCTAAGGCGCTTCGCCTGAGTTCTTCGCTCCGGGGACATGTCCGACTGAACCAAAGATGAACTTTTTTCTCTAATAAATCTCGTACCTTTGGTGATATAGACCATCCTTCCACTTTTGGCCTCGTAGGTGTTTCCCATTTGTCTCACTATCAGCCGGAGTCGCCGCATCTCACTGTCAACTTCCAAAGGAATGGGCGAGGTCAGGAGCCCTCGCTATGACGACCTCATACTCCCACCCTCGTTTGTTGAGGTTTGAATCAACTGAAAGTGCGCACTCAATGTCTATTCCTTCCGAGAGGTCAAGATTAGACCGCCCGCTCTCAGATTTGAGGCTCCATCTCCATAGAGTTCCAAAGACGGGGTGTTATTCATTGTTTGCTGAGCGTGTTCTCGCAGAGGTGAACTCCATGACGAAGTCGCAAGACCTGTCCCATTGCGCTTTCTACTTGTATCCGATGTCGAACTCCGCTCAACATGGTCCACCCATCACCCTTCCTGAGACTTCTGTTTATGTAACACTGCTTCATCGGGTATTCCGTTGGAACTTGCGTGCGAGCCTGGAAGTAAGGGCTGAGTTTCCGAGTCAAGTAGCTATCAAGGCCAAAATTAGTTTCTCCATCCTTCGGTACTCCTCCCCTCCTCTCAAAGCTCGGGCCTATTAGTAAACTCGGATGCTATAATTGCTCTGGTCTCGACGAGGACGGCATCCCATCTGGTAGTCCGATACAAATAGCAAAGCAGTGAGTGACCCTTCAATAAGAATTACCGAATGGGGAGGGGCTCAAATATGTTTTCAATAGCCGAAAATGCTTCTCGCACTTCAGATCCCATTGAAAGGCTTTCTTCAGACTCAGCATGCATCTGCATTTATCACTCGGGCTCGACACGACCGGCTTAAGGCAAAGAATCCTTCCACACGCTACCGAACTTCCTTTGTATCCTATTGATGGCTAAGGCACGTTCAGCACTTTATCTTGTCCGGATTTGCTTCGATTCCTGGTGGAGCCGACAGAAACCTGTGAATTTTCCTACGATACTGGCACACTTCGCTAGATTCAAGCCATGTTGTAGTTTCTCAAGATCTAGAACGCTTCTGATAGATGAGCTACGTGAGCTCAACTTAGTGGATTTTACCAAAGATATCATCTATGTATACTTCCATAGTTGTGCTCATTCGCTTCCGGAACATCCGATTCACCAACCTCTCGATACGTATTCCTGGCGTTTCGAAATCCCTCTTAATCTGATTACACGATAACACGTTCCTCAAGGCTGCGGACGAACGAGAGCGTTTTTCGGGGTCGCTGGGTCCATAATCGACCGGGTTAGCCGAGAAGGTATCCATAAAACCAGAAGTTCGTGGTCTGTGAAAGTGGCATCTACGATAGGTCGATTCAGGGAAACTCCGTCCTTCGCACACTTTGTTGATGTCAATGAAGTCATGCAGCCGCCACTCTGCCATTTGCTTTTCGATTTCCAGTACGACGTCGGGCTAGCCATTCTCGGGATATTCTACCTCCCGACGCTCCATTTCATAGAAGTTTGGTCGGCCCCGTTGATGGTTTTTGCTTTACCCGGCGCTAAGCCCCCTCTTTGCTCGATCTGGTTGCAGTTTGAATGGGCCGACGTCGTACCTTATGAGAGTGAGATCACTCTAGATCACTCCTCCTGATGTCCGGGTCGTTTGCGCGGTGACGCTTTGCTCCGCCTTTAAAATGATAAGGAGGTTTGAGGTCTTCCGCTAGCTTGGAGCCGAGACATAGAGCACTCAGTATCGCCGCCCAAATACCGTTCCAGCTCGAGGGCTCAGCCGAGCGAAAGCACCCGTCATGCATGTCTAGCCTATCCAAATATATGTTGTCGCATCAGTTTTCTGTTTCATGGAGTCCAGAGCATTCCTAGCGCCACTCGCTGATCTCTCTCTCGAACCATTCCCACCTGCTTATGCAGGTGGGAATTTGATCATCACGTGATATGCTAAGAGACATTTTATCAGACGAGAGAAATCGCCAAAGATCATGTTATAAGTGCATCGGGCGTCTATGATTTAGGAATCTTCACAAAGAATGTCGCCTGCATGGGGATCTCCAGAAGGTGAGTACCACCAGGCCGAGCCTGCAGGTGCTGTCCTTTTCCCAAAGAACCCCCGCAAATGAGTGTTGACGGGCTCTAGTTTCTCCCTTCCAATGCCCATTTTATCGAAGGCTGACGCGAAGATAATATCGGCTGAACTCCCGTTGTCAATTAGGACCCGATAAACTGTTTTGTCGGGCCACAACCGTGAACTACCGCAACGCCATGAGGATGCTGGCATCCCTCCAGTGTCCGAAATGCAGAATGTGATGGATGTGTCGAGCCGCCGTAGTTTAGACACTACTTGAATTTCCGCTTATCTCTGGCTGACCGGATGTCGCATGTGATGGGCCTTCCGAAATGAAATGATTCCCGCCTCCGCGAATCCTCCCCGATGATTACCCCAGATTTCACCAGTGGGATTGTCGGGTGCTGAGTCGCCGCCTACCGAGCGGTGGTTACCGAGTCAGCCTGCCTGAATGATCGAACCGATTTTTCGTGGATATGAACCAAAGCCGAGTTATCCCGTCGTGACAGTACTCTGGCCTTCTTGAGTTGTATGCGCCGTCTGCGTGCGATGTCCGTAGTCCCAGCGGAACTCGCAGCACTGGAGTTGTCTCTCGGCCAGCGGGGGTCCGACTTCATTTGAGTCGGGCCACCTCGTGAACTGCTCGCCGTAGCTCGCCAGGACCTCGCGGATACCAAGTCGGCGTGGAAACGTCGTTTAATAGCTGCCGCTCTTCTGATTGTGGTGGACCGAGACGATCTCTGAGGTTCCCACGCCTCGGGATCGCTCTCCATTTTTCTTCGAGATCCTTCCCTACGCTTTGTTTTCTGGGCTTCATTCTCGGCTGCTTGTCCTGTCCCGTTTTTCTTTGCAGTGGAAGGAGCTCTCTTCGATAAGGAGGGCTTCTTCACCATTAATATATTTCTTCGCTTTTGCGAGCACTCAGCCATGCTTTGTTTGGGGATTTTGGAGACGGAAACATCAAGTCTTTAGACTCCGATTTCCTGCCAAAGAATGAAATCCAGCTGATCTTAACTTCGCTTCAAGATATCTACCTTAGAGACTTTAGACTGAATCGTTGGACATAATATCCTGTGCTTTTCTTGCGAGCCCTACTTAATGGTCATGAGATGATAACTTGGCTTTCTCTGTATGTCCTGTACTTCCACCTATGAGAGATTTACCAAATGGATAAATTTCTCTCGAACGAGGAGATCGACGACTAAGAAGCCCGTCTGAACCATGCTACTGCCTTAGGTGATAGCGAAAGCTCTCAGACGCACCCGATCTTGATACTCCATGCGCCCATTTGGCTTTGTATGTGCTGAGATGATCGACGAGACTTCCTGGTACATCAAAGCTTCCACCGTGGCATTCGAACTTACCGGAAGGGGAAAGTGGAGTACATCCTGCCACGTGGTGACTGGCCCGTTGTGACTACAAGGTATCCATAAAGGTCGAGCTGGCCCTCCTTACTACCTCCCTCACACCTACCGAGCTCTTGTCGAGGCTCTTGAACCTCTCGTCCCATGATCGTTTCTCCCGCCCAAGCCGAGGGTGGCGCAGTTCTTCATTCCCGACGTGCTCTCTGGCAGCCTCTTCGTCGCCTTCCTCCGTGGGCTAGATATCCGTGCCCCGGTTCGGCTGGATTCAGCTTCGCTTTCGCCCACGAGGAGCGCCAATGTTGTGTTGTCCCTTATGAGGAAATGTCATACCTTCCTATCCGTCGCGCCTCCGTGGTCGCCAGACCGTCCGTGAGCGTTCTAACTTTCCATTAGACGCCGATCGCGGTGAGCGAGTGCCTCTACTCGCCCGCGGTCGACCGCATTGTTTCTAACGTGTCGAGGGTCGCTTATTCATACACCGGTCGGGTCTTCGCATCCCAGAGTGACGAAGCGCGGTTCTGCCAGGTTCGAAGTTGATACCATCGAATCGAGAAATCGGTTATATTTATAAAGGAACTGCTGCTCCTACGACGGCCGCCACTGATGATGCTTTTTCAAACGGAACTGGCCGGAGCGTGATGGTGGTCGCCGGCCGACCGGGATTGCCGGGATGGGTTAGATCGCGCTTTTGACGTTCTGCCGAACAGATCAACCGCGAAAGAAGGGCCCGCCAGCTCGCCCATTCCACGCCCGTCGTCGCCCCAGAGCACTTGACTGTTTCAGGAAATAAGTCAAAGAGACAGCTGATTTAACGTCTTCAAATCAATAAGCGCCTCACATTCATAAAGGATGTCTGAACCCGCCCACACTTAATCGCTGATCTGCTCACTGGATGGATTTATTTCTTTTCAAGATATCTTGATTCGATTTGGTAAAGAATACAGTAAAGAGTTAATATTCAGATAAAATCTTCCTTCCTTATTGGTGAGGTTTGCTGGACGGTGAACAACATACGATCAGGATTATCCTTATTTTCTGTACCTATGGGAGACTTCCCCATAATCGGTCTCGCCCAAGCAAAGAAGACCTCATTCCCTCCTCTCTCCTCCCCCCTCGATCGTACTAAAAGGCTGACAGCAAAGGCCTGATTGCTTTAATGGTATGCTGCCATGAGGCTGAAGCCTCGTTGGCTGCTCTCTTGCCTGGGTGTTGGCCCAGAGCTTTAGTCTTTCTAATCCCATTTACGAGAGACAGAGCAGAATGAGCAGAGAGAGAGGCAGGAGAGAGCAGTATATATATATATATATATATATATATATATATACAATTATTATTCAAGGTGATACCTGGATAATAAAATAAGAAGATTTGTTAAAACTATTAATTTTATTTTATTTCTTAAAGAGAAATTTCATTGATTCAAAACACAATATATTATATTTGAACACATAAACCAAAGTGCTAAACATTAAAGGACATATCAAATGATCCAAAGCTGATTAACAAGAACAAACTGTCAACACCCATACAATCAAAATCCACATATAATACCTAAGATTCCATATCTGATAAAGCGTATAGACAAACATGGATTTGATATGAATTCTCTGTGACGCCCCAACCCGGGGGTTCGTTGACTACCCGCCAACTCAAGGAACAGCGAATGCCATTACCTAACGCGCCATCTTAAAATCTGGGCAGAGTCCTTTGCACAGAGCTCTACCCAAAATACAATACCTCAGATAAGGTTCTCACCCCAAATAGTCCAATATATCATCACATGAGTAAACGGGCTCACTGGGCCTATAAACAAAGATTCATAACAATATCCAGAAACATACCAATCCATATGTCCATAGTTCAAGGAGTAATACCATTTTATACAACACATATATCAAAATAATACATGTATAAAATCATAAAAGCCACAACTCCTGCTTCACAACCTTCCGTCTCTGTGGACGAGCCGCCCTCGCATCCCAGCACCAGAAATAATATCCCCGCCATGGTGAGCTAATGCTCAAGAGGGAATCGCCAAGTGGGCTACTCTCTTACCCCAAGTGCAAGCAATGTTCCATAATAACATATCAAGAAATGCACGATCCTACTTGGCATGTCTTAACTCATCATCTCGCACTGAAGTCCTCATTCTCACACGCCAAGCCTCAGATGAATTATTATTTTGTTTGTTTCTCGGACAACCTCCGACGTGTATATA
This sequence comes from Tetrastigma voinierianum, assembly GCA_016808115.1. Lineage (NCBI taxonomy): Eukaryota > Viridiplantae > Streptophyta > Magnoliopsida > Vitales > Vitaceae > Tetrastigma > Tetrastigma voinierianum. The sequence continues at coordinate 248,181 of JAEQBH010000299.1, forward strand.
TCAATCGTCGCTCGACGATCGTGATATTTATCACAATTCCTTATTTAATTAAACATTTTACAACCCTCCGAACTATTCAGATCATCCACACCCCACCAGATAATCTAGCAACTAAAGGCATATGGAATGGCTGTATACAATATCCAATATGTCATCCGTCGTAAATATATAAACACGCATGATATTTACAAAACATTCAATTCACAATCATGTCATGTAAATTCTCATTTCATACATCAAATTAAATAACTCACTAATGATCAAACACGAGCACCAACTTGAATCACTCGATCAAACACATTTTCACACAAACATTTTCAACATCTTAAGGAACAAAGAAACCCTAGGGTTTACTTGCCCGCACTCATCAATCCACTCCGCTCACTCAGAACTCCGCATCTCACTCATTCTCGACCTCATCCAACCTCATCACATGATTTAATACAAAATTTCAAGATTTAACAACCCAAATCAGTCGCGCGCCTACTACCACCTGAATTGGTTTCAAAATTACACAACTTGGCCCCAAGTTTTGGGACCGATCAAACGGCTATTCAAGGTCTTTAGCTAACTGGAACATTGAAAAACACTTAAATAAAGTGTAAACTCAAGTAGGGAGAACCCACTTCTGAGCTCGAGGAAATCCCCCAATCCGGCAGACCCACGGAAGCTCCCTCCGCGCGAGAGCAGCCCTTCTGTCCCGAAGACTGCCGACCATCTGATCTCCCTGATTTGCAGCAGGCCTGTGATCTCACTCTAAAGAACTCCATTTTTGTTCATCGCATCATCCTCCCAATTCACGTGCCTACTTTGGTTTAATTGGAGAAGATGTAAGTCCCAGTTGGCTATTTTTGTCTTTTTATGACTTAAAACACAATTCCATTAATACCCGTTATGTCCCTCTTCCCTTTCGACATTCTAAGACTATCTCAATTTCTTCCATTTTCATCATTTCCCCTACTCATACCACTTACGGCACATGAGTACGTGTTATATGTGACTTTCGTCGCATCGGAATCGCGCTTTTACTAAGACCCGAACCTGGCGCGCCCTCGAAAAACGTGTAATTTCGACACTCAATTCACGAATTGACAGGTTATTTACTATGAGATGATTCCCTCCACCAAACCGTTTATCGTCCGAGATCACAGAGAATAAATTTTGGATTTTAACCTAAATTACAATTTTATAACCGAAATTACAATTTTTTGTGGAACTAAATTACGATTTTGCCCTTCCACAAATTGAATTTTCTGTCTTTACATTCTCTATCCGAGTGAAATAAATTTCTCTCGCTTGAACCGCCCAAATGAAAACCAACCAACAAACAACCATTATACGACAACACAACCACACGCCGTAACAAGTCGGCGATAAAAACACAAAAAAACAAAGGAAAATCAAATGAAAACTCATATTAGATGGAACCATTCGATTGAGAGAATTGCCCGACCGAGTGGGATCGAACTAATGAGAATGGTGATTTCATGCCAAGAAAGGCTAAAAATCACCCCTCCTTTCTATTAGGGATGAAAAGAAAGAAATCAAAGGAACCAGGGTTTCGTGATAATTACGGAGGAATATATAAAAGAGCTACTAATAATGTATGAGCAATCATTATTATATATATATATACATATATATATATATATATATATATATATATATATATATACCAAATATTTGTTAATTTATATCCTATCACTATTATGTTAAGAAAATTATGTTTGATTATCTTGGGGAATCTTTAAGTCATTCTTTCTACTAATAGCATTTCTTAAAACTCTACTATCTACCGTAGATCCTTCCCAACTCGGTAGAACATAGATAAATTGCATGTTCCAGTAATATACACTCCAAAGGTTATTGTTTATTTCTATATTTTTGGTTCATCACTATGGTCAATCAACTATTGACATAGACTCAATATAAGTCTCATCTTAACGCATCCCAAACAATCCAAACCCATATTAGAAAATTAAATTAATTCTATCGCATATGTTGAAATAAAATAATTTAGATGAAATTTTCCTCACATGTACCTTAAACCATTTCCACCACTCATCTATGGAATCCTTTCTTAAAATTGGTTCTAGCTTCCTAAGGTCGATGTCAGCAAAATCTCAAAACCATAGTTCGAACCGAATGGAATCATTTACCATCGCCTTACTAGACAAGGTTTGTTCTGTTTCTGGTCGAGGACTTATTCTCCACATTATGTGCAATAATGATGCAAAATATTATAAGTTCACTGATTGACATGCTCCTATTTCCTTTAATTTCCCATGAGTTGTTAGCAAGATATCAGAAGCTTAGCTAGCCTTATATCCATCCTACATTTATCAACACAAAGGCCTATCATTATGGCATGCAAATCATTCATTGGTTGATAGATCTAATATTATGTCTACTCAATGCAAGGTCAGCATATTTAATGCTCTTCCTAAACTTAGAACTCCTCCTATTAGCTAAGACAATTGCCAACAACAAAAGCATGTTGAGCATGCTTTCCATCATCATCATGCACATAATGAATACAAAAACCATTCTCATCTCTTGTCTTACTGGCAACCATGCCATAACAACCTACCAAGCAAGGAATACATCCAAATGAGCAAGGAGGACATCCAAACATAATGGTTAAATACAACAAATATAAGATGCAAAACACTTATTGGGGCACCCTAAACACACCATCATTAAACCAAAATACCCATATGAGGTGAACTATGACTCATTTGGGTTCCATTTCAAATATGCAACAAGACTATCTAAAGCATACTCATTTTTTTTATTTAAAGCAACAATAATGAAATTTTTATTTTTTTTTCTACCCATTAAAAATATTTTATTTTAAAAAAATCACAACATAAAAAACAATTTTAAAACTCAAATAAAACTCATCTCAATCAAATTGATTTAACTCGCCACACTTACTAACTTAAAACAAGATTCAATTCACCAATCTATGTGAGAGCGACTAAAACTTTTTTTTTTTTTTTTAATGGTAAAGTCTTTAAACTAGTTATAAATTCCTTCAAAACTTAATTAAGCTTGACCTATCCAACTCAAAACAAAATTCTACCAATGATTCAATTAAATACTATAGCGCTCTCACATACATATAACTCAAATCAACCAAAATACTAATTTCAAAAACTTTACTACCGTGATGAACATCAACCAACACCAGGATATTATGAGATGCTGTTTTTCTTCACAAAATACTTTTCTTGTACTTTTCTTTAATCGGTCTCAGTGAAAGGATAAGAAGCTGGTTTATGAAAGTCGTTTTCCAAACTAACAAAAATAAAATTCAAAAAATAAAGAAAATAGAGTTATCATTTTTAACAAAAGTAATAATCACCAAGATATTTCGAATATCTACGAAAGCAAAGAAAAACCATACCTCGCCTTCGGTGTCTAAATTTAAAGTCATTGAACTCAATGTGAGAGTTGTTAAGGAGAGAACATATTTGGACTACGAGAGAAGAACAATGACTAATAGGGGCGTTTTGGAGAGAATAACATATTTGATCCAGGATAGTGGTTTGTTAATGAAAAACACAAAGGTCTGTATACACAAGGATTCACTAGATACTTCATCATCACACTGCCACATTATGATAAGCAGGAAATGAAAATAGACTACAAGAATAGATAGAAGTGAAAACACATTAAGGCTGTGACACAAGATTGGTTATGCGGTTCTTAAATTGCCTAAGTCCCCATGGAGGCTAATCCATAAACAAGATTCCAAAGATATATTAATTATGTCAGACGTTGGTCTTATGTGAGACAAGGTTCCCATTTTTCCCTTGTCGCCTCCTAATTCCCCAAGTAGTGAAACATGAAGATGTTTTCCCTTATTTCCCTTGCACAACATCTAAACTACTACAAAGCCTAATCACTTCTTCTCAATAAGAAGTATCAAGACTGCTCACCATCATGAATAAGAGTAGTACCTATGATAGTTATCCCAATGTGGATAGCTTCCCAATCAATCTCCCTTGTGTACCTTCACAATTCAATTGATGTAAAACTGTGCAACACCAATTTCTTATATGCCCATGAAGCCCTTAGCGTCTCAATATTCCAAGAGATCCAATTTCCACTCTAGTTCTCTCTAAGCCATACCATATTTGATGAGGTAGAATATCTTCTTTCCAAAGGGGAGTAAAATCATATCGCACCTAAACCTCTTGATTTGATTTGCTTAAAATTTCCTTAGATAAATATTACCTTGGATTTCTTTCTTAAACCGTCACATAGAATATTTACTGATAATCTAATAGGCATATATATACGTTCTTCCAAGAAAGATAAGAGAAGTTTCAAGACACGACTTACCATTTAGTTCTCCAATAGCAAAAGGGACATTATTTATTTTTGACAAAGATCAAAGCCAATCCAAATCTCTAACAATCGCCCCTTTGAAATTCTTTGGAAAAAATAAATTAGAAGTAGCAAGTTCTAAAATGAGAAAATGTTTAAAAAGAACATGAATTTGATAGCCAAGTTACTATGATTCATTAGTAGATGCAACTAGCCATACACGAACTGTTAATCCTAATTAGAGACTGAAACAAAAACAAGTTGTCGATGCTAAACCAAAACAGGACTGCCAAACCATAGTCAAACCAATATATAAAACTAAAACAACACACGAGATGTTTGAAAAAAACGAAGCAAATGTATAAATATCTCCCCCTGTTTTTGGGAAGGAATGCCAAATCGAAAAAAAATATTCAAGGGCCCGAGGCAGGAGCAGGTGTAGAGTGCGGCTCAACTTTCGAAGGAGCACCATAGGAGACACCTTGAAGTTCAGCAATCCTGGCTAATACCGCAGCAAGGCGAGAATGAGTTGAAGCCAAGAGAGAGGCAAGGTGATCACCATGGGAAGCAAGCGGACGCTGCTCGTCTTGCAGCCAGGATAGGAGGACATAACTAATAGTAGGCGAAATAGGAGCAGAAGATGGTGCAACATATGCAGAAATAGTTAGAGAAGCGAGTATGGGGTCATCATAAGATAAAACTGGCTCGGAGGACTGCTTACCCACCGAAATATCTTATTTATGTTTCCCTTGGAAAAGTTTGAAATTGAGCCGGATAGGACTGGGGGAACCACTAAGCACCGAAGCACAAACAACCAAAAGGCAAATGACGACGGAGAATGCGCCAAATATGATGGACGGATACCCATACCCAAACCCAAACTTGTGGACTCAACCAGCACGCATCATGGTGATGTGGGTCAAAATCATGCAGCTCAGGGTCGCGGCACCGTCAGTGCCGACCAAGAACAAGAAAGAGCAAAAAGTCTTGCGACTACAGATTTATGGGTCCTTGGGAGCCAATTGTAAATGCCGATTTTGTGAAGAATAGAGTAGCGAATGGACATATCAGCCAACGATAGATTGCCAGTAGCAAGCCACGACGAAAGCTTCCCATGGGTCAACACAGAAACTACCTCCCTCAAATCCGGAATACGTTGTGGTCCCATAGGATCCGGACATTGCAGAAACCGGTTGATGATGGGAAAATATGCTGTTATCCCCGGCACAATAACCATCCAAATTAGGGCTCGTAAGGTTACCCATCCTCTTTCCATATGTTGGACATAAAATCCAAATACAATGTGCTCACACAAACGGTCCTAGCGTACAAATTATATCTTAGACAGTCAATATAATGCTTGTGATATAATATGTTGTGTACTCTCAGATTTTAAAATTCTAAGTACTGGGCTAAACGGGTAAATTTAACATTAAAAACCCAAAGGTCATAATTCAAGAAGATAACATGTTTTATAAGACCGATAAGTTGATGTGTAAATGGAAATGAAATTGAAAGCACCAAATGCAAAAAGGATAAATGGAAGTCCAAACTGTGATGTTTCTCAAACATGGCCTAAGCTGTACTTGAGATAAGACCAAACATATCTTAGAGATGAGGGAGTTTCATTTGGTTAAAGGCATTTACGGCTGGCTAGAACACGCTAAGTCGGACAGCTTCTCCATTTCTCGCGTTCGCTCGTTGGGAATAAAATAAGAAGTTTGGTTCGTCTTTAAAGATCAAGGTATGGAAATTTCTAATTTGATGTTAGAAAATTAAATTTAACTCTCGTTTACGTTGTGGCTAGGAAAAACCCTAAAATCCTCTCAATACATGTGTACTTTTGGTTGAAGCCGAGTCAGCTTTGTGGTTGGTTTTGAGTTAGTTTTTTTTTTTGTTGAAAGATTTCTGGTGAAAATGGCCAAAATTGGTCCATTTTCTAAGATTCAGACGATGACCCTACGCCTAGGCGTGGTGTAATATCTCTCAAATTATACCTCAGTAGTTTTATAACATGTTTAGGTATAATAAAGCAACATGTATTTTTCTCTCAGAACTGATGCTAAGGGTATAAAAATGATAAACCTGGAATTAATTCAAGAGTTAAAGGTAAAATAGCAAAATGTCACATTAAGGACCCAAATGTCATAATGAAAGTTAGCATATGTCAATTAGTAATAGTAATAAGTTACAGTAATTAGAATATTGGAAAGGGACTAAATTGAAAAAAAAAGGAAAGTTAAAACAAACAAAAAATGAGAAAAACCAAACAAGGCCTTGTACAAGAAAAGAGGATAAGACCACATTTGGTCTCTTGAATGAGATATTTTCTCATTTGGGTTTTGGGCTAGGCATTTAAGTGGTGGAGAAGAAGAGCCAAGTTTTTATTCTCTATTTCTTGATCTAGCCTTGTTCAAGAGAACAGGCAAGAACAGAAGCTGTCCAATCCTTCAGCATCCAAGGTATGGAAATCTCTCCTTTGATGTATGAAAATCTCTCCTTTGATCTATGGAAATCTCCTTGATCTATGGAAATTATAAGTGCATGGAACACTTGTATGAAAAAGTATGGACACTTGTATAAGTTTGAGTATGTTTAGAAATTCCCTCCAAACCTTCTTTGTTAATGTTTGAGCAGGGAAAACCCTAACTTTGTATAAAGTTGGCTTGGGTTAGCCAAGTCAAATTCCTGAGTTGTTTTGCTGTGCTTTGGCTTTGATTGATTGGTTGTAGTCCTCAATTGAGGAATTTTTATATAAAGAAAATGTTTTAGAGGAGATATTGTCAAAAAATTTCCAAAACTCGTGTTTTTGTTTTAGCCATAACCTCGCCATTAGTCATCCAAATTGAGTGATTCCACTTAAAAGTTAACCTCAAGAGGTAAACCTACAAAGGTATAGAAGGTACCAAGAATCAGAACCCAGACGTTCCTAAAAACCTAGAATTTTATAATAAAAATTATATATCCTAACAGAGACTGGGCTAACTCAAGATTTAGACAACTTAGATGAATAGTGATTAAATGATTATTGAACTTAAATAAACCCAAGTGAAAAGAGAAACACAAACAAAATGGGGACCTAAGGGTCAATTGTAAATAAGTTTATATGTCTAAGTGAAATTAGGAGAAATAAATGAGCAAGGGGAAAATAATAGGGAGACTTAAATGAATAATACAGAGAAATGGAGGTTCCAAATATAAAAGAAATAAAGAAAAGAAGAAAATCATGAAAGGGTATGTGGCATGTAGGAAAGAGGGAGGAAGTTTCCTCCAAAGTACGATTAAGGGTGATCCATAAGAAAAGGGAAAAAGAAGAGAGAGAGTAAGGCAAACCATTTTTGAGAGGAAGAGTTAGAGAGAGAGGCTCTACCTTCTCTCTAGATTTTCCGACGATCGGACCATAGATTTCCGGCGAAGCAAGAGGGAAAGTCATTCCTCGTGACAAGAGCAAAGAGCACTGGAATCAGAGTTTCGACAAACTCAAGGAGGTAGGTCTTCTCCCTACTTTGGTTATTTTCATCCCAAGGGTCAGGTGGTTATCTTGCCTTAGGGGAAGGTTTGGCTACTTTAAACCACAGGAAGCTACTACTGCGGGTAGTGAAGTGACAGTTTGACCTTAGGAGCTGATTTTTAGGTAAGAAATAAAGGGAATTTGGTAGTGGATCCTTCTGGTAATTGTATCCACATCAATGAACTTGGATGTTAGCTTTGAATTTCTCTAATTCAGACTTCAGAGACCAAGTTGCATTTTACTCTTACACCTGATCGGGCGAGGTCTGCAGACCATCCCGAGAGAGTCACAGGCTCCATCCCAGCAGGCCGGCCAGGAGGCCATCCCGCAGGCTCAAGCAGAGGTCACCTCAGAGTCTCATCCCAGAAATGGCCAAGCCTGTGTCACCAGTTCGGGCCAGATCTCACGTATGACCTCCAACCTGGTCATAACTCTTCAACCGAACCCGCTTTGGGGTGGTAAGTCCTTGAACTTTGCTGAAAGCCCATTGAGTAAAGAATCCATTCATATGTCTGGAGGATAGAAAGTGTCAGACCCAGGTGTCACAATCGAATCTCCACCTGGTCACCAAACCCGCGCTCAGTCGCCTACTGGTGTGACTAGTAGTGACCTCCAACTTCTGGCTCAACTCCTTCGGTCTCGAACTCCGTTTGGTGTTCTGACTCTATGGAAAGCTCCATTGAGTCAAGAATTCATTAATATGCCTGAGGAGGATAGCAAGTGTCAGACCGAGGCTTCGCACTTGAGTTTACCGAGGTCAGGTCGCCGGCTGGGATGTGACTACACATGACCTAACTCTTCCCGAAGGTCATAACTCCTTCGGGTCCGAACTCGCTTCGGTGTTCTGACTCTATGGAAATCCCATTGAGTCAATAATCCATCTATATATAGCTTGTTGAAATTGGAACTCATATTAAACTCTGAAAATCAATCCTAACCAAAACTTCTAGCAGGCACAAATAATATTGTTCTTTAATGGTTTTAACAAAATGACGAGGAGGAAAATCCAACCGAGATTGAGATTCCGAGGATCGGAATCAAAGTGCAAAGATTTTTGGTTTGTTCGATCGACTCTAGGCCCTCGCTTCGCCATATCACCCTATTTCCTATTCTCGCTTCAATATTTGAAAGGTTTGCTTAAATGCATAAGAAAAGTATATTGAATTGTTTTAAATGATTTGAAGAAATTGATTGTAAAATGTTTGCATATGAAAATTGCATGACTATTGAAAGTGAACTATTTATACAAATGTACATATTGTACCAGACTTTTGCTATAAAAGATTTGAACGCCTTAATAGAATATGTTAACCGTTTAGTTCAGTATTAAGGATAGATTGGAGATACCAATGGGTCAAATAGCAAGATCGGCGTAACTATTGTATTGATGTGTGTCACCTCGATCAGCAACGTGCAGGTGACCGGGACGGTAGTGTTCATTTAATTGATTGTTTATAACTGGGCCAAGAAAACGCCGGGACTGCATCAGGTTATAAAATCGCTTCGATAATCTACCGCAACTCAGCGGACCGCAGGTCAAGACTCTAATAACATCTCGAGCATATGTAAGACATAGGTTAAATTGCTAAGGGCATAAATCGACCAGATTGCCATAATTGAGAAATGGAATTACAAAAACTGAATTGGAATCTCTATGAGCATATTTGAATTGATTTGAGATTAGGAATATTAATATGAAAGTGAAATTTTGGGATGATAAATGGTAATCCGCACCGATCAGATATATAACAAGTATATGTATTGTATTTACAATTGATCATCCATAAAGGTTTGAAAGTTTTGAATTGTTAAATTAAACATTTGATTTAAACTCAAATCGAGGGTAACAGATTTCATGAACTACTGGGTTACGAAATGCTAGCGCATTGTTCTACCAACGCTACAGTACCGAGTGATGATAGTGATCGAAAACGGATCTAAAAATCTATATTAACGAGTCATAAAGAAGGAAATCTCCAGAGTTACGTCCGACATGTGTATATTCATTCCATGTTTTCTTTCGATATTGATATTTTGTAAAAAAACACTTGAACTCCTAATATCTATTCAGAACTATTTGAAAAGGCTTAGCTGCCTTTCTATTCATAAATGTATTTGTTAAATGTAAATGTTATGTGTTTAAGTAAATTTAAATCGCTAAGAAGATATCCTGAGGATTGAGTAAAACAGGCATCCCGACTCAGCTCGATCCACAAACCAAGGTCGGGCCGGAAAGGGGTCCCACATCCTTATTGGTATCGTGAGCCTAGGTTTATAGCTGGGTTTCTACAAAATGATTTGAAATCGCTTTTGTAAATGATTTTGAAATTGTACAATATGCATTTCATTTGCATAAAGGATGACATGACTCACCAAGGATTCACTGGTCGTAGATAAGTACGGACGGTTCGGCATTTCTTGTGGTCGATGACCGGGACTACCAAACAGCCTTGCTAGTGTGGAAGTTGGTGGGGCACATCCATGCCCACCAATAAATGATCTGTATCAAGTGCGCGTGGAGGTACTATGGGTATCCTCCAAGAAATCTTTTGCTCGTGCATTGCAAAGAGTCCAGAACCAAATTTCTAATTGTCGACGTAAAATGGGTCAGCCATCGAGAGAATGGCAAGGTAATCGACCTAGTAGACGGTATGGGAAAGAATGATGGCTGAGCCTTCGATATAAAATTGGCTCGAGAGAAACCGAGCGAATGTCAGGCAAATGCATTGCACAAATTAAGATAAGTTGAGAATGTGCGAATTTCATTACTACAAGATGAGGCTTGACGCTGGTGGGTTTCTGTTCCGGACCGCACCACTAGAGAGAGTATTATATTATGTTCTTCTTGGATGAATTCAAGGAAGCATTAGCTGGTCGTGATCTATTCACTAATACGAGGAGAGTTTCATTATTTGAGACAAACAAATGAGTGGTAACAAAGAGAATCACACTGCGTTTGAGCAAGTATACTCCCGAGATACTTGTGGAGGAGGAAGAAAAGCACTGAGGGTTCAAGACTGCCTTAATGATCATATTCGAGTCTATGTCACAACATTTTGCCATGAGATTCTCCAAAATTGTGACATGTGCATTGAATGTGAAAGAGTAAAGAAAGAGGAAAGAGAGAGAAAAGATAAAAGACAGGAAAGAAAATCCCTGGCCAGTCTGGGCCGCAAAAACAAGAAAGGAAGAAATTCAAGGGGATCATAGGGTTCCAACTTCAACCTACAAACAGCTACCTAAGAGGGGTAATACTACTCTACTAGCACCACAACAAGGAAAGTACACCAGGAGGTGCTTCTAGAGGCCAGATCAAGCCCTCATTGCTCCCATTGTGGAGAAATCATAAAGGAGAATGTTGAGACTTCATGTGGTGCTTGTTTGATTCATGGATCCAAAGAGTATAGAGCAAGAGATTGCTCCTGTAGCTCGTTCATTTACAAAGACTTCGTACTAAGGGTACAACTTTAGGTGGTACAAAAGGCAATAAGGGTGTTGCATCACCGAGTGTTCCGAGACAAGGGACACACAAACTTCAGTGAGTAAGATGGTCGTGGTTCGGAAATTTAGAGATATTCAATGAAAGTAAAGTGGGAAGATACCGACGCCCGTACGTGATTTCGTAATTTCCAAACCCTTTGATACTATCAGACATGCATTGATTGACCCCGATCTAAACTCATCTATATTCCAGAACTTATTACACCCAACTTGAGTAAATTACCGAGGAGTGAACCGAGTATGACATCTTGGTGACGAACTCCACTCGGCAATAGTGTTATCAGGAACATAAGGTATAGAGATCATTCCCATCAAAATGCGAGAGTATGAATTTTTGGGAGATTTGATTGAGTTATCCTTTAGGGAGTTTGATGTGATATTGGGGATGGACTGGTTATCCCGACATCAAGCAATAATCGATTGTAGAATGAAAAGAGTAACCTTAAGAACACCGAATGAAGACGGCTAACTTTCATCTGAGGAGGTCAAATCACCTATCTATTGTGATATCCGCAGCCATCGCAATTAATAAAGTAAGTGATGTGAAGCCTACTTGGCTTATGTGATTGATACTAAGAAGGAAAGGCTTAGTGTATCCGATATCCTTTACTATTAGCGATTCTTCCTGACGCTTGTTTCCGTAAGAGTTACCAGATCGCTTCACATAGGAGATCGAGTTTGTTATCGACGTTATACCGTGTGCCACCCAACATCCATTACACCGCATGTAATGGCGCTCCACTAGAGCTAAAGGAATTGAAATTGCAAATTCGCAAGAACCACTAGAAAAATGATTCACCAAGTGTATCACTCACAAAGGGGGAGCTCCTGCTTTTTGTTAAAAAGAAAGATGGTAATAATTTATTGGCACACAGATTATACAACCAACAAGTTAACAAGAATATCCGCTACCTGCACTATCGATTTGTTTGACCACTAAAAAAGTATCTTTTCGAAGACGATCATTTATCCGGGTACCACTGGGCCGAAACAAAGAGATGCCGGCGTGCAGATTCGCAGCAGAAGGACGTCGATATGGACATTATGAGTTCCTTGTAATGCTGTTTGATCCACAAATGCTCCGGGCCAAGATTCATGGACCTAGCCGAATCGTTTTCTCCGACCGCATGTGACCAAATTTGTCGTGAGTGTTCATAGACGATACATTCTTGTGTATTCAAAAGATCACGAAAGTCATGACACACACCCAGAATGTTGTTGTAGACTTCGAGAAAAAGATGTTTTTGCATGCGAAATTGAGCAAGTGTATGTTTTGCTGAATGAAGTGTCCTTTCTCGGGGCATCAGATCGAAGGCTGAACTGAGAGGATCCAAATAGATACAGGGATGTTGTTGTTGAATGGAAGTCTCACCAAGAATGTTATTATGTTAGTTTCCTGACCGGCGTGGATACTACGTAAGGTTCATAAGGGTTTTCTATGACTACAGCCCCGATGACGAGATTGCTCTAGAAAAATGTAAAGTATGAATGGAGTGAAAAATGTCAAAGAAGTTTTGATAAGTTGAAAGCATTCTTAACTGAGGCTCCGGTTCTTACTCAACCGACCTGCGGTAGAGAATATGTGATTTTTAGTGATAAGGTCATCAAATGGACTTGGATGTGTCCCAGAATGTGTAAAGAGGGTAAAGTGGTAGCTATGTCAAGCAGCAATGAAGCCGCATGAAAAAGAACTACCCCACGCATGATTTGAATTAGCCAAGAATTGTATCTTTGCACCGAAAATTTGAGACATTATTTGTATGAGAGGTTGTCCATCTACACCGATCACAAGTAGTCTTAAGATTGGCCTTCACGAGCTTAACTTGAGACAAATCCGAGATGGATGAACCGATAAAATATTTTGACCAGCGTTGATTGATTATCACTCTAGAAAGGTTAAATGTAGTGGCCGACGCTGAGTAGAAAGTCATCACAAACGTCAATCGCTGAATGCTCATTTGTCACAATAAAACCACAGATCAAGAACTGCTAGAACAGATAATACAGACTGAAGTTATTGAATCAAAAAGAAGAGGCACAAAGGAAGGATGAGAAAAATTGCTGCCATAATAAATCAGATCGAAAATGGTAAAGAAACCGAAGTTCGCAGCGGGAACGAAATGGAGTTTTGTATTATAAGGACGGCTCAGGTACTTACTCGTAATGATTTGAGGAAATCCATACTTGAAGAGTGCATTATAGTGGATCTTCTATCCATCCCGTAGCACAAAGATGTATCGAGATTTAAAAATGTCATTCCTATGGGTCCCAATGAAAAGAGATGTATCAGCAAACTTGTAACCAAGTGTTTCCGTGGGCCCAGCAAAGGCAGAGCATCAAGTCCCTTCTGGACTATTGCAAAACTATCGGGATAGAGTGTGGAAATGGACCGAATCACCAATAGATCTATGGTCGTTACCATCGACAGAGAAGGTAATGACTTTACTGGGGTAAAGGTGCATCGATCGACTAAGCCCTCCAAACTTCACTTCCCACAAAGGAGAACCGCTCATTCACTCTGACAAGCAGCAGAGAATAAGATATCAAGGAAATAGCCTGGTTACATGGGATCCCAGATCCATTATTTCCCCGCATGTAGAGATCCGTTTACTGAGACTGGGGGAAAATTGCAAGAGGCCTTGGACACTCGATTGAATTTCAGTACATCGTTCCACCCACAAACGGATGGACAATCTGAGAGAGTGATCCAGATTCTGGAAGATATGTTGAGTTGTGTGATCGACTTTGAGGGTATTTGGGATCGACACATTGCTTTAGTTGAATTTGTGTACAACAACAGTTTCCAATCAAGTATCGGGAATGGCTTCATGACTTTATATGGAAGAAATGTAGAACACCGCTAGGATGGACTAATTGAGTGAAAAGAAAGTGATTGGCCCCGACTTTATACAAGAGACCAAGAAAAATTGAAAATTATTGTAGAAAGATTAGCTGTGGCCACCGATAGACAGAATCATATGCCCGACATGAAAAGAAAAGATATCTGGACAGAGATCTGGAACAAGCTTGAAAGTATCGCCCTGTGCCAGCGTGATGAGATTTGGGAAAAGGGCAAGTCGGTACCTAGATTTATTGGGCCCTATGAAGTGATTGGAAAAGTGGGTCCAGCATATAGATTAGCATTAATCCTGTGACTTGGAGAAGATCCATGATGCGGTTTCATGTGTCCATGCTACGGAGGTACCGATCACCCATCACATGTGGCAGCTTTTCTTCTTGAGACAATTGAGCTTAAGACCATTTGACGTACCGAAGAAGAGCCTAGAGATTTTGCCTCGTGAAGCGAAATAATTACTTAACAAGAAGATCCACTAGTCAAAGTGCTATGGAGAAACCAAGATCAAGAAGCCACTGGGAAAGTATAACGATGCAAAGAAGCAAAGATCCCAAGAACCGCATTCATGTAATTTCAGGATTCAACCATTGCTGGGGAGAGTTAACGGCTCTCTGCAAGTAATGAACTTCTAGAATTTTTATAATAAAATTATTATATATTCTAAATAATTGGGGCCAACCCTGTATTTTTTCTAGGAATTTTTTAGATGAATAATATGATTAAAATGATTATTGAACTCTTAAATAAACCTGCGAAAAAGAGAAAATATGGAAATTGTAAAATGGGGGACCTAAGGGTCAATTGAAATAAGTTTATATGTCTAAGTGAAATTAGGAGAAATAAATGAGCAAGGGAAATAATAGGAGACTTAAATGAAGAATAGAGAAATGGAGGGACCTAATATAAAATGAGTCAAAGAAAGAAGAAAAATCAAGGAAATGTGGCATGTAGGAAAGAGGGAGAAGCCCCTTTGCAAGTACGATTAAGGGTGATCCATGGAAAAGGGAAAAGAAGAGAGAGAGTAAGGCAAACCATTTTGATAGAGGGAAGAGTTAGAGAGAGAGGCTCTACCTTCTCTCTAGATCCGACGACGGACCATAGATTTGGCGTAAGCCAGAGGCCCGACAAAGGAGCTGCAACAGACCAATCCGAGGAGTTTTAACCCAAGAGTGTAGGTCTTCTCCTACTTTGGTTATTTTCTGTTCCCAAGGGTTGTGTGGTGGTTATCTTGCCTTAGGGGAACGTTCTGTCATTCTAAAACCATGGGAAGCTGCCACATTGTGGTAGTGCGCATTAGCCGGACCTTAGAGCTGATTTTTGGGTAAGAAATAAAGGGAATTTGGTAGTGGGTCCTTCTAGTATATTGTAGCCACATCAATGAACTTGATGTTAGGCTTTTGAATTTCTCAATTTGGACCTCTGTAGACCAAGTTATGGTCTTTTTAATCTGAATAGTCTAAATGCGGCTGAGTCAAGAGGTCTCATCCCTAGAGGTCAAGAGACATCCCTGAGAGAGGTGTCGGCGCATTCTCATCCCGAAGAGGTCAACGCACCTCATCCTCAGACAGGTCAGACTATCCGCAGGAGGGCCAGCAGTGGCCCATCCTCGTAGAGGTCAGCCAGACCATCCCAGCAGAGGTCGAGTCACCCATAGACCATCCCCGGAGCGCCACCCAAGCCGCCTGTCTGGTCGACCGTGACACTTCCAACTCGAAGGTCATAACTCCTTCGCCCATTCTGGACTCGCGGCCCACTGAGTCAAGAATCCATTTATATGCCTGAGGAGATAGAGTGTCAGACCGAGGTGTCGCGACCGACCATCGAGGTTCGCCTCTGTACTGGTCACCAGTCACCGCATTATGGGATCGACGAGGACTCAATTTCGAAGGTCATAACTCATCTGTCCGAACTCCGTTGCGTTCTGACCTCTAAGGAAAGCCCATTAAGTCAAGAATTCATTCATATGCCTAAGGAGGATAGAAGTGTGTCGACCGCAGGTGTCGTGCACTCAAGTTTACTGAGGTCAGGTCAGCTCGGCTAGGTGTGACTACGTATGACCTCCAACTCTGGGGTTGTCATAAATCCTTCGTCCTAACTCGCTTTCTGTGTTCTTGGACTCTATGGAAATCCCATTGAGTCAATAATCCATCTATATATAGCTTGTTGAAATTGGAACTCATATTAAACTCCAAAAATCAGTCCTAACCAAAACTACTAGCACGCACAAATAATATTGTTCTTTAATGGTTTTGGAATAAAATGGTTTAAGGAGGAAAAAGCCAACCAAGATTGAGATTCCGAGGATTGAATCGTATGCAAAGATTTTTGGGTTTGTTCCCACCGACTCCTATTCCTCGCTTCAAGTTTTGCATGTTTGTTCTATTTTTCCTATTCTCGCTTCAATATATCTGAATGCGTTTCGTTTAAATGCATAAGAAAGTTTATATTGAATTGTTTTAAATGATTTGAAGGAATTGATTGTAAAATGTTTGCATATGAAAATTGCATGACCATTGAAAGTGAACTATTATAAAATGTACATATTTGAACATCTTCGCTATAAAGACGGAACGTCCTTAATAGAATGTTAACCGTTTAGTTCAGATAAGGATAAATTGCATACCAATAGGGTCAAATAGCAAGACCGCAAACTATCAGATTACGTGTCAATCCCGATCAGCAAAATTTTAGTGGACCGTATCGGTAGTGTTCACTTAATTGATTGTTTATAACTAGTTAGCAGCTCGGATCAGACGTGTTATAAACCGTTTGATAACGGCCTCGCAGCCTCAAATAGAACTGCAAGGTTTCTGATCCAGTCCCAGTGATATCGAAGACATAGGTTAAATTGCCAGTGGCATAACCGAATCTGATCGGGCATAACTGAATTGAATTGCAAAACTGAATTGAATTGCAAGTAACTGAATTGAATTTGTGAGCATATTTGAATTGATTTGAGATTGTGAAATATTGAATATGAAAGGAATTGGACATCAATGAACTAATTGATTGTGGAGGCATAACAAGTATATGTATCATTTACATCGATCATCCATAAAGGTTTGAAAGTTTTGAATTGTTAAATTGCATGATTTGATTTAAACTGAATCCAGGAATGGATTTAGAGGAAGAATCACTAAGCATGAAAATGCTTGGGCCGTATTGTTTTACCAACGCGTTGTGTACCGAGTGATAGATGTTGACATCGAAAAACTTAATCTAAGAGATCGAAGAGCGCCGAAATCAAGCAAAGAAGGAAATTTCCTGAGTATATTTTTACATGTGCACCATTCCATGTTTTCTTTTTGGATATTGATATTTTATAAAAACACTTGAACTCTAAAAACATCTATTTTCAGAATCATTTTGAAAAGGCTTGAATGCCTTCATCAGAATATTTTGTTAAAAGTAAATGTTACGCTTGCTTAACCTTTGGAAATCGCCCGCAAAGATATGATTTTGAGTGATTGAGTGATAACAGGGCATCCTGGACTCGGTTCGGATCCGCCAAACCGAGTCGGGCCTGGAAAGGGGTCCCACACAAACCAGAACCTAAGTCCCTTATTTTTTAGACTGAAGTGAAAATATGGGTAAGCTGCCAGGTTATCCTCTATTTTGGTATAGTTTTGGTATTTAGGTCATAAGTTGAGTTTCACTCATCCTAATTGAGTGATTTCGATTTCTGGGTAAACTAAATTCTAGGAGAACAATTTCCTTGGAGGAAGTGTATTCAAATTAAGACCCTATTGTACCCAAAATTTCATCAAAGTGGAGCTCTGTTTGTAGGAAATTTTTGGTTATGTTTTGAAAATAGAGTAGTCCCGATTGTTTAGGACATATCATGAGTTTTGGTGCTCTGAATTGGAGAAGAACCCTTAGTACCATAGTTTCAACTAAGTACAAGGAGCCATTGTCAAATGATGGAGTTAAGACCCCAGAAATCGGGTCTCATAGTCAATTACCGCAAATCAAGTAAACATACCAGCTCAATTAAAATGTCATAACTTGAGTTTGACATCCAAATGGGAGTGATTCTACTCAATAAAATAGATTTATGTGAGGAACAAATTAATTAAAGGAAGCATATTGAGATGCCCAACTCATTGTACCTAGAAAATAAGCAAAGTTAGACCTTGTTTTGGGAGATGATTTTCATGTCTTCTACTATAGAACATTAAAACATCCTAATGTCTCTTATATGGTTTTCTCATATCTTGGGAGATGGTTTTGAATGAGAATATTTCAGTATAAAGGAATTGAAGTATGTCGAAACTGCATATACCCTTAAGATTGGTTTGTTAAAGAATTAGAAAAGCATTGACATGCTTATGATAGTTTTTATTATGAAATATGATCACATGAACATAAAAATACAAGCATGTTTATTATATGAATCAGTGTAAGACAAGAAATGAATCCTAGAATATGAGTACGTTGCAATTTATAATAAATGTGTTCATCTCACAAGATAGCATGAATAATTGTCAGTATCCCATATGAATATATGTGGATTGTAATTATCCATGTATATGAGATATGAAAAGTCTGATAACTCTAACTCATATAAAAACTTAATACATGATCGATCACTTATGTTCCCCCGTGGTGATTGGACAAGTAGCATGCCTATTAGTGATGCATGCCGCAATATACAAATATATAATTTGCCCCGCTTAGAGTCATTACAACGGTCCCATTTAGGTCATTTCGCCCCGCTTGGGTCATACAATAAAGTTAAATAGATAGTAGTATCACTGCCTCTGCATGCAATAGTAACCTGCACATACGCTTCTCGCATTCACTTGAAATATGCAGGCATGACATAAGATGAGATGAAGTTTTTGGAATGTTTATAAAAGGCGTGAAACATGAAGATGATATGAAATGCAATATGTAATTATAATGATATGAGAAGCAATATGTAATATGAATAAAATGTTATGAAGTATTGTGATGATCGTTATAGTGGTCGTCCATATTTATGGATTCTCACTAAGCTATAAAGCTTCTAGCACTAGTGTTCGTCTCGTGTAGGTACTAAGAGCGACATCCCCGATATTCCGCACACAAGAGGCTATTAACATAACTATAGGAGTCCACCACATGTAGTTTGACTTGATTTTGTAAATGGAACGGAAGATTTTGGAGACAAACAAATGTAAAAGTATGCGACAAATGGGACTCATAATATATGTATAAGACATCAAATACTTACTACTGGATGTTCCAGGAATTTTGTAAGTTTATATATATTTTCAAGATAATTGTTTTGAATTATATAAGCTAATGTGTTTATAGTTCTCATATCTTCATGATACCCCTTTCCGAATACTGCAGTGCCAGGCTGGGGCGCTACGCTATGAACAAAGGCAAGGTTTAGGCAAACAATAGACTATATGATAGAAAAGCATGTGTTTAGTAATGTGTCAAATTCGATGTGGAGATACTCTGTGTTTTGTATAGATGGATGTCCTCCCATCCCAACCCATGAAGCCGCTGAGTGTGTTAACCCAAGAGATCAAGGGTTACCCAGCTTCGGATCCTTCGAATTTGTCGTGAGAGTCATGCCCTCGTACCTAAGCCAAATGAAGCCTTGGCTGAGGATATCTCGTGACATGGCCTTGCATTAGAAAGATTAATAGCCCCAAAGCCCGATGTAGATACGATAAGAAGATACCAACGAGGTAACTCCATGGTCAAATATGGAAGAGTCCACAGCCACATCTATGGTTGGTGCAAGTCGCAAAGAATAAACGGAGGAGGTGAGATGCCCCTCCCCGATCAAAGAGTGGCATGTAGTTTCTCTATCGAGAAGGCAATGCTTATGATCGTGGAAGCTAGTGTCGAGGAGTCCAAAGCTTCCAACCTACACACCACGGCAGCCTTGCCTAAGAGTTCAGGCCAACATGTCCTAATATGTACTGTGGAGACTAAGGAAGGCCTGATCCAAGAAAGAATCCTGTTAGCAGCTGAATATGAGAAAGAATTCAGCTATCTAAGGCACGTGACCTCGAATCCGCCCTCACCAAGGCATCATAGAGATACTTATGACGTGGACTAAATGAGTCCATAAAAAGAGAGTCCGCGCCATTACCCAACGCAGTCCCTCCTATCAGCTTGTCCAAGCGCAATGAAAGTAAAGATCTAAATTTAAAGTAGTAAAGAGTTGCCTCAAAGAAGAAGTTTTCAAGAGGAGCTTCTTCCCTCTCCAACTCAATCGTAGTATAGCTCCTCTACTATAAGAGTGTGTAGCGCAAAGGCCTAATGTGGAACCCAGTCCCGGGCACAGCTCAAACGGACAAGAAGAATGTCTCCAGAGGCCCCCATCGCTTAATAGATACATGCTCAGCATAATATCTATCAGAGGATGTTTCGTGTTTGAAGCACGAACTGGTCATATGAATTGTTGCAGAGTTAGTGACACAGAGCACGCTAAGAATGGGGTGAGGAGATTTGTTATACCAACCTTCCACTCTTGGTGACTTATGGCGGTCAAGGTAGCCCGATTCAACATAAAGGACGTGGAGGCAGCGACAGAGACAAGGATCGTCCTATACTTGCGCCATGCATGAGAATATGCAGAAGGCTCGTGAAGACTGTGATGCTCAAGTGATTATCGTATATTTTCTCTATAGCGATATTGAGAGGCGCGGTACTGATCGACCCCGGTCTCTACCCATTCATATGGATGCATCGAGCATGTGTTTGATAAGATAACATCGCGAGAGATTGTTATATGATATGCATCTAACTAGTCCTCAAGTAAAGTGTTATGTTAATGATCGTATAAGAATTGCCCTATAATTATTCATGATAAGGAATTTTCTACTGATTTGATTGCTCTACCATTTTGTGAATTTGACGGATTTTGGGAATGGATTGGTCAGCTCAAACCCTGCCATAATTGATTGTGATAAAAGACGTGAGTGCTTAGATGTTATTATCGCATGGAAGTGATAGTACATGGTGTTCGTCTAGCCTAATGTCCAGGATTTCAAATTTATGCAAGTTCTCCGACGATCTTAAGAAAATGATGCGGATGCTCTTTTTAGCTTGGTGCTTGACCCCAAAAGAGGTCAAATGAATTGGAAAATATTCGGTTAGAAAGATTTTTCGGATGTGTTCCCCCGAAGAGTTACCTAATATTCCACCTGAAAGAGAAGTGGATTTATCTATTGAGATTTTACCAGGAACAGCTCCTACTTCTAGGGCACCATACAGGATGGCTCCAAATGAGTTGAAAGAACTAAAGATTCAGTTCATAAGAGCTTCTCTGGATAGCGCTGATCCACCCAATGTGTCTCCCCGTGGAGCCGCTTTGTTCGTGGAAAAGAAAGATGGCACTTACGATGTGCATCGATTATCGGCAAATCAATAAGGTGATAATGAAAAACAAATACCCATTGCCGAGAATCAAGATCTCTTTGATATGTTAAAAGGAGCTGTGTCTTCAAAGATATGACCTCGGGATCAGTGGTACTATATCAACTAAGAGTGAAAGATGTCAATGTGTCAAGACAAGATTCGTAAATCGATACGGCCATTATGAGTTCTCGTAATGCCATTCAGTTGACTAATGCACCTGTAGTATCTTATGTGGATTTGATGAATGTGGTACTTCACCCTATTTGCATCATTTGTCGTGGTCTTCTATTAATGATATATTGGTATATTCTAGAGATAAGTATGAGTACCACAATGGAGCAACATTTGAAAATAGGTTCTGCCGTGACTTCGAGAAAGAAGGTGTATGCTGTTTAACAAATGATCTGGTTTAAAGGAAGTTTCATTCCCAGCCATATCAGGTCCTGGCCGAGGGTATAAGAGTCGACTCCCGCGAAGATCAAGCTGTAGAATTCTGGGAAACCGCCCCGGCGCACCCCAAGTGAGAAGTTTCATCAGAGGATATTATAGAAGATTTGTGCAGCGGATTCTTCATTATAGCTTCCACTCACCAAATTACTAGGGAAAGGAGTAAAGTTTGGAGTGGACAGATAAATAAAGCAGATAATGAGCAATGAATGAATGTCAAGTTAAAGCACCGCACGATGCAATTTACCCCTTGACAAAGAGTATACCTCGATGCAGGATGCTTCAAGAATCAATAAGGTCTGGTCTGTTAATGAAAGATGGTAAAGTTGTGGCATATGCATCCGCACACTAGCTACATGAATATAATTATCCTACACACGATTTGGAATCAATGTAAGTAGTATTTGCTTTGAAGATATGGCGATACTACTTATATGGTGAAAAATGCAAAATTTATACAGATCATAAAAGTCTCAAATATTTGTTAATGCAGAAGGAGCTTAATTTGAGACAACGGAGGTGGTTAGAGTTGTTCAAAGATTATGATCGTGATAATAGACCTACCAATTTCTAAAAGCTAATGTAGCAGATGTCAAGAGAGCAAGGCAATGACAACTTCGTTAATACAACGCAGTGAATGGAGAATAGTATCTAATGGAGCTATATTAGCTCAATTAAAAGCGCAGCTTGTTTTAAAGTAAAATGATTATAGATGCTCAAAACACAAAGAGATGCGTAAAAGGTATTAATTGACAACACTGATACACCATCTTATACAAGAAGAGTGGAAGTTTGTATTTCCAAAATAGCATTGGATATTAATAAATATCCAAGAAAAGTTGCTATATTGAGTCACACTACACATATTTACTTCACGCATCCCAAATAGAGGTAACAAGATGTACCAGATCAGAAACAAAGATTATCGGGTGGAGAGGAATGAAAAGGGATGTGACAAAGTATAGGTTCAAAATGGCTGGACGTGTCAACAAGTAAAAAAGCTAAATAATTAAGTACCATCAAACCGTTAAATAATTCATTCACTACAATGGAAGTGGGATAATATTGCTATGGATTTTGTGTCTGGTCTTCCTCTTACGCAAAGGAAGCATGATTATGTATGGGTGATAGTTGATAGGCTCACAAAGTCGGCTCATTTTATACCAGTCAAGATTGACTATTCTTTGGATCGACTAGTTGAGCTATATGTGTTGACAGATTATGATTCATACAGGGGCCTTTGTTTTTATCGTGTTCGATAGAGATCCACGCATTTACACGAGGTTCTGGAAGTAATTACAGCTAGCCTCGAACTCAAACATTTCAATATTAAAGATCTTGACCCAGACAGATGGATACCCGAGAGGTTGATTCAAGTGTTGAAGATATGTTGTGGATGTGTAATGGAATCTCACTGAAGTTGGGATAAGTATATTCCATTAATGGAATTTGCCTATAACAACAGTTATCAATCAAGCATTGACATGGCACCATATGAGGCTTTGTATGGCTCCGAGATAGAACTCCCCGTGTTTCTGACAAAATCAATGAGCATAAAGTGATTGGTCCAAACATAGTAAAGATACGTGGCTTAAAGTTCGTGTTGCCTGGGCAAAGGTTAAAGGTCGCGCTGATCGACAAAAGTCATGATGCGATTTGAAGAGGAAAGATATTGAACATGAAGTCAAGATAAATATTCTTTAAATATAAATCATGGAGGAAGATACTCATATTTGGGAAAGAAAGAGGGAAGCCGAAGTCCAAGATTCATTGGCCCGTATGGGAGATCTTAGAAAGAATCAACCAAGGCCTCTGGCTGGCACCCTCCAAACAGCCAAGTTTCATGATGTATTCTATGTGTCTATGCTTCGAAAAATACCACCAGATAACCAGATTTCCAAGACAAGAAGTACAAGTGCAACAAGATTTCTCCACATTTAAGAGCTAGGCTATTCTCAATTGTAGGTTTGCAATATGAATAAACAAGTCCTATAAAGGTGCTTTGGTAATACCACGATATGGAAGAAGCGACATGGGAACCAGAATCAACAATGAGGGCACAGTACCCTCAACTCTTCAATTCAGGTAATAATTACGAGGACAAAATTCTTTTAAGGGGGGGAGAATTGTAACACCCTAAATTATACCCTAATAGTTTTATAACATGTTTAGGGTATAATAAAAGTAAATGTGTATTTTTACGGAATTTAGATGCTAAGTGAGAAAAATGATAAAACCTGGAATTAATTCAAGAGTTAAAGGTAAAATAGTAAAATGTCACATTAAGGACCCAAAGGCCATAAATGAAGAAGAGTATATGATTAATTAGAAATAATAATAAGTTGTCATGTGCTCAGATATTGTTAATTAAATTGAAAACAGGAGTTAAAAAAACCAACAAGGCCTTGTACATGAAAAAGAGGATAAGACCACATTTGGTCTCTTGAATGAGATATTTTCTCATTCGGGTTTTAGGCTGTGGCATTTACGTGTGGAGTAAAGAAGAGCCAAGTTTTTATTCTCTCTATTTCGATCTAGCCTCGTTTCAAGAGAAGAAGCTTTAAGAAGATGAGAAGTTTGGGTTCAAGCCTTTGAAGATCAAGGCATGCAATTCTCTACGTATGGAATCTCTCATTTGGATCTATGGAAATCTCTCCTTCGATCTATGGAAATTATAAGTATGGAACACTTGTATGAAAAGTATGGACACTTGTATAAGTTTGAGTATGTTTAGAAATTCTCCAAACTCCTTTGTTAATGTTTGAGTTAGGAAAACCCTAACTTTGTATAAAAGTTATTTTGGGTTAGCTTAAGTCAGATTTGAGAGTTGTTTTGCTATGCTTTGGCTTTTATTGATTGGTTGTAGTCCCCAATCGAGGAATTTTTGCATAAACAATCGCCGGGTTTCTTAGAGAGATATTGTCAAAAAATTTCCAAAACTCATGTTTTTGTTTTAGCCATAACCTGGCCATTAGTCATCCAAATTGAGTGATTCCAATTGGAAAAGAACCCTAAGAGGTAAACCTACAAAGGTATAGAAGGTACCAAGAATCAAAACCAGAACCTAAGTCCCTGCTTTTTCGATCGTAAGTGAAAATATGAGGCGCCGCCAAAGCTATCCTCTGTTTGGTATAGTTTTGGTATTTAGGTCATACAGTTGAGTTTCAATTCATCCTGTTCGAGTGATTCTAATTCCTGGGTAAACTAGACTTTTAGGAGAAAATTTTCTTTGGAGTAAGTGTATTAAAATTTGGACCCCCATGATACCCATAAATTCATAAAAGTGGAGCTCTGTTTATATGAAATTTATGGGTCTGTTTTGAAAATAGAGTAGTCCCGATTGTTTAGGACATATCTTGAGTTTCGGTGCTCCGAATTAGATGATTCTAATTGGAGAAGAACCCTTAGTACTGTAGCTTCAACTAAGTACAAGGAACCAATGTCAAATGATGGAGTTAAGACCCCTAAAATTGGGTCTCATAGTCAATTACTGCAAATTGGGCAACAGATGCTTGACAATGTAAACGCTGCTAACTTGTTGGGATTATTCAAATTGAAAGTGATTCCAATTTCTAAATAAAATATATTTATAGAGGAAAATGGATTTGAAGAAGTATGTTGAGATGTCAACTTATCAGATTCAAGAAAATAAGCCGGAAGCTCGACCCCCTTGGGAGATGATTTTCATGTCTTCTACTATAGAACTTTAAAACATCCTAATGTCTTTTTATATGGTTTTCTCAGATTCGAGATGGTTTTGAAATGAGAATATTTCGAATAAACGGAATTGAAGAAAATAATGAAATTGTATATAATTATAAGAGTGATTGTTATATGAAATTGTGTACATTGACATAATGTTGATAGTTTCTTATATGAAATTTGATCACATGAACAATGCACACAACATGTCTTGATATATGAATCCATGTAAGACAAGAACAGAACCCAGAATATGAGCATGCTAACCGTGATAAATGTGATACCATCTCTGCCGAAAGGAATAATGGCTCAGATGTATCCCATATGAATACATGTGACGTAATTATCCTATATGCGAGATATGAAAAGTCCGATAATTTGCATCCCATAAAAACGAATAAGCCCGATTGTCCGCTTATGTTCGGGTAGATGGATAAGTAGGTATGCTCATGGGGATACATATGTCGCAACATACGTGACTATAATCGCTCCTATTTTGTCGTTCAGCAAACAATCTCGCTTTGGGGTCAATATGAGCCCTGCTTAGGTCATACAAGATACAGAAGATAGAGTTCACCTGTCTCATACAAAGGATAGTACCCCTGCACATACGCTTCTTTCCTCGATCCACTTTGAATACGCAGTACGACAGCAAGCATGAGATGAAATTCTTTGGAATTTTTATGTGCCATGGAATACGAAGATGATATGAAATTAAATATGTAATTAAATTATAAATGAGCATGAAGTAAAATGTAATATTGAATAAAATGCTATGCAAGTATTGTGGACGATCACAAGGGTCGTCCATATTTCATGATCCAATAACAAATACGTCAAATTCGGTAGTTTCATCCGCAGGCACCAAGAGGACGCCAGGATATTCTCAGACAGCGTACAAATTTGCAACTGTTGAGTACCACATGTAGGTTTGACTAATTTTTGTAAATGTAAATGTAAGATTTCGGAGATAGTGCAAACAAAAAATAAATGACCCAAAATATATGTACAAGACACAAATACTATCATTTTGGATGGTTATGAAATTTTTTGTAAGTTTATATTTTCTGTATAATTGTTTAGAATTATATAAGTTAATAGGTTTATAGCTCTTAGATTTGCAGGACACCCTTCCTAACATAGGGTGCCGAACAGGCGCCCATAGTAGGAGTGCACACCCAGACGTAGAGCCCACCTAGGTGGACCTGCCCTACGCCTGGGCGTGCACTCCAAGACCCTCCCCGAAGCTCGCATCCCCCAGGCGAGAACCCACGCCGCGAAGGTGTAAGATCATATTTAGGTTGCTTGTCAGCTTCTAGTTTTGTTATTTTTCCTGCTAATCAGAAACCTGCTACTCTTTGTTAGACTTTCAATGGAAGATAATTAGGCTTAAAATTGGATTAATTGAGGATCCTAATAAGTGAATGGAAAGGGGTCCATACAAGTATAAATTTATATGAAAAATGCAGAGTACTTATCGCTGCAGGCAAAGTCATTGGCAGATTGTTTCGCTCTCATTTTCTTATGTGAATGAGAACAAACTAACAAGCCCGTAAACACATATAATTGTACGTCTCTGTTTAAGACCTGATAAAGGAATGAATAAAGTACATCCGACAATAGTGCGACGACACTGTATTTACACGCACTTCATTACGCGGCGCGCACGCCTTTGTTCACGCGACGACCCCATTCGCGTTGCCACTCGGCCACGCGGGCGCGCACGCTCGCTCAAAGGTGACGACATCTCCTCGCATTATGCTGCCGCCACTTTGTGCGCCGCGGAGCGCACGCCCCTGTTCAAGATCGTACACCATACCTTCGTACCTATCGCGGCCGCATCCCCTGTCATTCATCGTTACCGGCTCCATATTGGACAAACGCTTATACAAGATAAGAATCTAAATAATGAACAACAAGAAAGAATATGAATCGGCTTTGTTCAGAATGTACCCACGGTACCTTCTATACAAGATCTCATTCGAACCCATGGAAGATATGTAGTCCCGGTTATAGTTATCATGTCACATAAAAACCCATATAGATTTTTGTTATATGCAGACTCGATAAATCCATTTTGAAAGAGAGTATGTATCCCACCCCAAGTGGTCATATATGTTATTCGCTTCCTCACTAAGCTATAAGCTAGCATGTGTGTTTCATCCGTAGGTACCGTAAGAGACATCCGAGGCGCCCCGTATCACACAAGGCCAACACAACAACAGAGTCCACTTGATGTAGGTTTCTGACTTTGCTTGAATGAACAGTCATTCTGGTATTAAATAAATTTGTGTAAGTACTACAAATGGACTAGGCATGTATATGTACAGGACATTCTAAACATCACTACGGTGGTAGTTTTACAAGTTAATATTCTGATATATGGATTTTTTTTATTGAAATAGGTCCACCAATGTCATAAAGTCAAGTAAAGGAGTCCCAATCCAGTGTCGCGCCCCATCTCTTCACCTAGGCAGGGTAGGCGGATAAAGGCACGGAAAAAGGCAAGCAAGTCGACTTCCTCTAGAAGCTCAATTAT